>PVLC010029827.1:0-19948 GCA_004027655.1 Graphiurus murinus
GGTCTCACTAAGTTGCAGAGGGTCTCACTAAGTAGCTGAGGCTGGCTACAAACTTTCAATCCTCCTGTCTCAGTCTCCCAAGTACTGGGATTACAAGCGTGTGCCACCATGCCTGACCCTATTTTATTTTTGAAACAGGGTCTCACTCAGTTCATGAGAGTCTCACTACTTGCTGAGGCTGTCTTTGAACCTGTGATCCTCCTGTCTCAGCCTCCCAAGTACTGGGATTACAAGCATGTGTCATCACGCCCAGCTACAAAAAAAATTTAAAAAGAAAAATTTTTTTAAGGGCTGGGGTGTAGCCGGACACCACCAGCCTCAGCTACTTAGTGAGGCCCTCTGCAACTTAGTGAGACCCTGTTTCAAAATAAAGAATAAAAAATAGAACTGGGGGTGTAGCTTGGAAGTAGAATGCTCTTGGGTTTAATACCCAGTTCTGCCAAGACAAAACAAAACAAAAGGCCAGTTTTGGCAATTTAGCAAGGCAATCTAGTGAGATCCTGTTTCCAAATAAGAAATAAAATTGGGCTGAGAGTGGAACTTGGAGGTAGAATGCCTCTGGATTTAATCCCCAGTATCACTACACACACACACACACACACACACACACACACACACACACACACACACATTCTGATACGCAGACTCCAACCCAGACCATTTGATCAGCGTTTCTGAGGGATTTTTCAAAAGCTCCTGAGGAGATTCTGGCACATTGCCGGGCTAAAAACTTCAGCTTCCGACTGAATGGGGCATGGAGGGGAGCAGGCTGACTGCAGGGAGAGCCCTTTCTCAGCCTTAGGTCAGGGTTCTCAGGCAGGCAGGCAGATACTGGCAGTGATTGTCTTAAAGGAAAAGAGAGGAACGCCTGGGGGCGAGGACCCTTGCCTCCCTGAGAGAGTTCCAGCACCTTAGGCATGGGCCCTCCTGGCCTCCGGGGGAGACCAAGTTAGGGGCAGTTTACGCAGTGACCCTGCCGCCTTGTAGTTCCCCATTGACCTGGTTCTATTCTTTCAGTGTAGACCCACGCAAAGGCTGTGTGTTGGGTGGTGTCTTGGGGAGACCAAAGGACCAGAGAGCATCAGCCAACGGCATGGATCATGGCGAGGATGAGCAGTGCCCGGTCCCACTGGGGATGGGACAGAGTGAGCCCGTGTAGAGGCCATTGGAGAGGGACACCATGTTCGGATGTGTGGCAGCCAGCCACCTTTGGAAAACAAGAGGGACAGAAATTTGGTTCATACCTAAAAGAAAGGCCTGAGTAGGTTTGTAGGCTGAGGAGCAGGACACAGAGGACCAGAGGCTAGAGGCTACCAGGCTAGAGGAGGGGCTTAATGAAGATCAAGCAGCAGAACAGAGCAAAGGCCCCGTTCTTATGATTCAGCTGGTCTTCAACGTGGTGGCACTGTGAGTGGGCAGGGCAAAGCTCCGAAGAGGGCTCAGCCAGTGGGCCGGGGCTCTGGTCCCTGCCTTGCAAGAGATGGGCCATGACAACAGATCACAGGAAGATGCTCTGGTGCTGTGGACCAGAGAAGGCTTCCCAGAGGAGGCAATTTGGAGATGGTGGGGGCCTAGGTAGCGGGGAGGCAGGAGGGTAGTGGGGAGGGCAAAGCTGAGATGGGCTGATGACAAATTGGTGAATGTAACCTGGATGGGGACAAGTAGCTGCCTGGAGAGTGAGAGGACCCAGGCTTTGTCATCCTAGCTGGAAAAATGGATATGCCTGAGGCCCCAGAGGGTGGAGTGGGGTAGGTGTGTGCATAGGGGAGGGTATGGGGGGAGGGATGGCATGGCCCTCGGGGAGCTGGTCAGCAGGGGGCTGAGGCAGTGCAGAGAGTCCTGACAGGCCAGGGCTGTGTTAGGCTGTGAGATAGAGGACAGGCCCTCGACAGATGCTCCTGGTCTCTTCCTAGGCCTCAGCGGACCCCAGAACCTAGCACCACTCACCACATAGTACCCAGAAAGGTAGCTCTGTAGACAGGCCTGCTTGTTTGCCCAAAGGTAGTGTATGCGAGTACACCTACCTGTGTGTGGTTGGGGTGACCTTGTAACCTGAGGGGTGTGTATATGGGTCCAGGTATGTGTCCCCTGGGAAAGTCGGGATTCTCAATGGCTCTGAGCACCCCTCCACTTTCTGAGCAGAGCCCACCACATAGGCTCAGAGGGTTGGGGGAGCTGGCCAGACAAAAACATGTGGGAGGCTGGGTGTGGTGGCGCACACTTGTAATCCCAGTACTTGGAAGGCTGAGACAGGAGGATTGCAGATTAGCAGCCAGCCTCAGCTACTCAGTGAAGCCCTCCCTCTGAAACTTAGTGAGACCCTGTTTCAAAATAAAGAATTAAATAATGGGACTAGGGGTGTAGCTCGGAGGTAGAATGCCCCTGGATTCAATCCCCAGTACCATAAAAAGAGAAGGACAAAAACAAAAACAAAACATGTGGACCCAGACGTCTCCCACACCTTCTGTGGACCCTGTCACCTGGCTCTGCTCCCTGTGTATCAAGGTCTGGAGGGGTGTCTCCAGCTCTGATTTTCCCCAATGTGCCTCCATGTGTGGGGCTCCTAGTTTTCCTGGCAGCGGGCATGGGGTGGGGTGGGTAAGCAGGAGACAAGGGCTTTTGCTGATGTGCTGTGACTCTGGGTCTCAGTTTCCTTACCAGAGCATGCCTCTTAGAGGGTGTGTCCTCATGGGGAAATGACATCAAGCACCTGTGCTCTTTAAAGAATGGGGCCTCCGCTGGGCGTGGTAGTGCACACTTGTAATCCCAGCATTTGGGAGGCTGAGACCAGAGGATCCGGGTTCAAGGTCAGCCTCAGCTACCTAGTGAGGCACTCCGCTACTTAGTGTGACCCTGTTTCAAAATAAAGAATTAAAAAAAAAAATAGGGCTAGGGGTATAGCTTGGAGGTAGAATGCCCCTGGATTCAATCCCCAGTACCGCAAAAAAAAAAAAAAGAATGGGGCCTCCTTTGACAAGCAGAGGCTAGAATTGTGGGAAGGCGGTGCCCTGGAAGAAGGGGTGGGCTGAAATGAGTGGGCAGTGGGCCTTTTTTTTCTTTTGTACTGGGGATGGAACCCAGGGGCGTTCTACCTCTGAGCTACACCTCAAGCTCTTTTTATTTTATTTTGAATCGGGGTCTCACTGAGTTATTGTGGGCTGGCCTTGAACCTGTGATCCTCCTGTCTTTGTCGCCCAAGTCCTGGGATCACAGGCGTGCACCACCGGCCCAGCAGGGCAGACAGAGGGCTTGAATGGCGGTGGGTGGATGGCTTGGGTCAGGAGAGCATCCGGAGAGGCCCACAGGAGGCCCACCAAGGCTTAGGACGCCAAGCCCAAAGAGCTGTGAGAGAGGTGAGGGCCTGGCTGGGCGGGTGCTCAGAAAGATCCCCCAAGCAATGGGTCACAGTGAGAGTTGGAGGGCTGATGGCCACAGCCAAGAGGCCAGTGAGGAGGTGAGAGATGGGGCCCCATGGGTGAGGAGGAAGTAGGAACCCTTATGGGTCTGGTGTTTGAGGAACTTCTGCCTGGCGAAAACACCCCTCCCGGAGAGCTTCGCAGGACGATGAGGAAGTACGCGGAAGCGGCCTGGTCTCCTTTTTTCAGATGGAAAAACTGACCACTACACTGGGGAGCCCTGGGCTGGTCTCCCTCTGCCCTGTCTCCAGCTTCATCCATCCGTGAGCTCGGCAGCTGGGTGAACACCAATCATGCAGGGCATGCCGAGCACCCGGCCTCCATGTTTCCCTCTTAAGGGTCCCATTTGCTTAGTACTCAGTGTCTGCCAAACACTATGCCAGTTGCCTGGTACAAGGACTTCATTTACTGTCACAAGAACTCCATGAAGGAGACGCTGACATTATTCACATCATACCAGTAAGGAAACTGGGACAAAGATGACACAGGTAGCTGCCAGGCATGGTGGCACTGGCCTGTAATCCCAGTACTTGGGAGGCTGAGATAGGAGGATTGCAGGTTCCAGACCAGCCCCAACAACTTAGCAAGACCCTGCTTCAAAATAAAAACAAATAAACAAAAAGGGCTGGGGTATAGTTTGGAGGTAGAATGCCCCTGGGTTCAATTCCTAGTACCATAAAACAAAACAAAAAAAACCCAAAGTGACACAGTTAGCAAAGCTTGGATTCAAGCTCAGGGTCCTTTGACCTCCATGCTGCCTCTTTTCATCATTGTTCTAGAGGCCTTACTATGGGCAGGGTACCAGTGCCCAAGGCTAAGGTGGCACCAGGAGGACCCTGGATCAGTGCCACAGGGATTCCCATGAGGCTCCACAGGGACTGCCTACTAGCTCCCAAATACCCAGTTCTTCCCAAGGAGGGGCCCCAGGGCCTGCCCAGGGGCCCCTCAGCCTCCTTAGCCAACCCTTCTTCCATCCCTCTCCTCTCTCCTGAGCGCCTCTCCTTAATGCCCTGCTCAGGGACTTGGGGGCCTCAGACCCTTCCAGAAAAGTGAGCCAAACCAGCTGGTGAGAAAGAACATATTCAGATGCAGAAAATGTACACATAAAGCCTTTTTTTTTTTTAAACTCAAGAATGGGCTTTTATTATTTTTAACTCACTTCCTGGGAAGATACTTTTTAAAGCACTCTTATGGAGTTTGTCCATCACTTGTGCTACTTTCAGAAACAATGACATCAACCCAAACCCTCAACAGTAGGGTGAGCACCCCATCCGCATTCTGCCCTGGGTCCTTCCCTGGGAGATCCAACACATGAAGTTCCCTGAAGCCCTGGCCCTCCAGGCTCCAGCAGAGACAGTTAAAGACAAAACAAAGTGACCAGTGACTGCCTTTTAACTTGCCTCTCATTCACTCTATAAAAGTGTTCTTAAAGATAGTACTGGATTATTTTTTAAGCCCTGGGTCACACTGACCGTCTCAGTGCAGAGGAGCTGGGGAGAAATGTGGGCCCGTTGACAAAAGGCCGCTCTCTGCTCCTAGCCTTAAATAGACATAGAAAGTATATCACAGAAGCATGTACTGGCGTGAGACGTGCGAGTGCGCTGTGTGCAGCAAATGGGCACGCACATGCATGTGTGCATGGTGGCACGATGTACACCCACAGGCACAGAGATGTGACAGGACACAGGGCCCTCCTGCCCAGCCTCCCTTTCCTTCTCCAAACAAGCCCCTTTGCAATATGAAACACACACATAAGTGGCTGAAATCCCTTTGCACGGCCCATGCTTCTGAGGGCAGTATCCAAGTCCTGTGCTATTTCCCTTGGGGGATCCACCTCTCTGAGCATTTGGTCAGTAAACATGAAGCTGGCCAGCCAGTCACCGATTCCAGAAAGAAGGCAATGCCTGCTTGAGAAGGGTGTGTCCACAGACTCGCCCCAGCATCCGCTGTGAGCAAGCTGGCTGCTGATGTCCTGGAGGTGAGGCGGTTGGCAGAGGCCACCTGCCAGGATGCACCCCCTGCAGGGTCTCTCGCCCAGTGAGGCCTCCAATCCAGGTGGTTTGTCCTTCACCATAGGAATGTAATGGGTAAGCCCACATGGGATCAGAGATTGGATTCCAGTTATTTCAGCATGTGTAAGGCCACGACCCTGAGTCCACAGCCCTCAGCCAATGTCATCCCTGGTGTCTCTCCTGCAGCCTTGGCAGAAAGGGATAAAAGGTGTGCAGTTCCTTGTTCAAGCCTCTGCTCTGAGCTTGACTTCAGTTCAGCTCATTTTCCAGATGGTGCCACGTACAAAACAGGAAGGTCAGTCCAGTCCACTTGGCTGGCAAATAATAGTGGGGTATGCTGGGAGCTACCCAAAGGCGTGAGAAAGCTCGTGAGATGCTCCCCAGTGGGGCTTCTTCCCACCCCCCCCCCAGGCCTCCAAGTTAAAAAAGTGAAATAAAAGACAACAAAAAAGGAATCAGCATTCTCCAATACTCCAATCATCTCTCCAATGGGGCCCAAGTGTGCTGGGAAAGGCCAGAGCCTTCACACTAACATTCTGAGTAGACTCCTCCATGCTCTGGCACTCCTCCATGTGCTGTGGCATGAGCCAGGCCCACCTGGCCCCCAGCAGGTCTCTGAGTTACAGTAAGCCTCCACCTGCCATCTTGGTCTCCTGCTTCCTGCCCTGGGCCTTGCCAACCAGCCAGGTAGGGTTTCTGAGGTCCCATGGTCCCTTGGCTCCCCCACAGGATGGGTCAGGATAGGGAGAGCCAGGACAAGAAGGAAGGCACCCCCCCACCCCAGATGACACACATTCCAATCCTGTCCCTGGACGTGCGTGCGTGGAAGTCATGCAGCACGATGGGGAAGGGGAGCCGGGAGAGGGGCCACAGTCCCTAGCCCCCTGCCTGCAGGGGCGGCGATCACATGAGGGCGGTGGGCCTCTGGAGGTGCGGGATGAGCGTGCTGCCGGGTGGCCCTGGGCACATGCAGGAACTCAGGATGCAGCCTCGTCTTCCTGGACACCGGGCAGCTCTGGGCTTTTACCTCCTTCTCCACACCCTTCTTTCCTGTTCAGGGGATACCAGGGCCAAAGAGATCTCAGGAATCAGCACATGAATACAGGGGGGACTCTCTCTCTCTCTTTCTCTCTCTCTCTCTCTCTCTCTCTCTCACACACACACACACACACACACACACACACACACACACAGGCATTCAGATCCCACAATATCTCAAATATCCCTTCACCCACTTCCCCAAACTTGGCCTCCATCGGGCACCCCTACATCATGGCAGTCACTTCTTGCTGGTCTCCCTGCCCCCAGCCTCAACCTACAACCTTTCCATGGCTCCCCATTTCTCTGAGATGACATCTAAACTTCTCAGCCTGGCCTCTGGAGCATCTCATGAGCTGACTAAAATGATTTTCCTGCATCCTTGGAGTATCAGCAAGTTCAAGGCCCTGCCACATTGGCCTTGATCAGCCCCCAGCAGGCTGGGGTAGAGGGGCTTTCCTTTTGCATTTTGTCTTGCTCATAGAGCAGAGTATCTATCCATCTTGGGATTCTGTTACATATTCAAAGTATTCCTATATCTGATTCCCCCCACTCCAAGACCTTTTTAAAACAATACCAAGCTGGGTGTGGTGGTGCACACTTGTAATCCTAGTACTTGGGAGGCTGAGACAGGAGGATTGCAGGTTCGTGGCCAGCCTCCGCTACTTAGTGAGACCCTATTTCAAAATAAAGAATAAAAATAGGGGTGGGAGTGTAGCAGAGGAAGAATGTCCCTGGGTTCAACCCCCAGTTCTGCAAAAACAAAAACAAAGTGTACAAAATGGAGTCCTTCAAGGACAAAGTTGGGACTTAGTGAGGAGGAAAAATCTGCTTTCAAAATTAAATTTAGGTCACGGGATTATAAGATTTTTATGGCCAGAAAGTATTGAGCCCAGTCTTTGCACAATCAGTTTGTAGAGGGCACAAACTAGGTGGTTGGTCCTTAACATGTGGTTGGCTTATCCTGCCACTAGGGGGTGCTGGGCCACAGGCACTGAGCTAGTGAGCACAGATGTCCAGTTAGCAGGTGCAATCCTGGTCCTATTTGCTTTTTTGACGCATGTATGTATGTATGTATGTATGTATGTATGGTGGTACTGGGGATTGACCCCAAGAGCATTCTACCTCCCAGCTATACCACCAGCCCAATTTTATTTTTTGTTTTGAAACGGGGTCTGGCTAGGTTGCTGAGAAGTCTTGCTAAGTTGCTGAGGCTATCCTCAAACCTGCAATCCTCCTGTCTCAGCCTCCCAAGTGCTGGAATTACAGGTGTGTGCCACCATTACTGGCTTCTGGCATAATTATTAATAGCTTTTTTCACTCTCAGAGGCGGCCCCATTCAGATGCCAAATTCTATACAATCCCCCTACACTAAGTGTCATTCCAGCATCAGGGCCCTGAGACTTAATGAGTTCAGGGAACCCTGCCCCCTAGCCTAGCCACTTCACCAAAGAGAGAAAACTGCAGCTCAGATGCCCAGTTTTTTCCACCTCCACTCCTCATTATGTGACGTCCCTTGGAGGGACACAGTGAAAGTGCGCCTTCC
Organism: Graphiurus murinus; assembly: GCA_004027655.1. Lineage (NCBI taxonomy): Eukaryota > Metazoa > Chordata > Mammalia > Rodentia > Gliridae > Graphiurus > Graphiurus murinus. The sequence continues at coordinate 8,013 of PVLC010029827.1, forward strand.
CGAGAGGCTAGGGCACCTGGACACCGTCCTGTGCTCACCTCGCTGGGTATGCCTCATCACGAAGTAGGCCAAGAGGCATGGCTCCTGCTAGTCCTCCTCCCTGCAGCTCCCTGCACAGGCAGAGGAAGTGACCTTCCCCCAGGACCACATTCTGGTCCAGGACCCCTCCCAATTTTCTCTGTAGGTCTGTGTCCAAACTCCAGCAGGTCCTGGTGGCATCCCAATCTTTTTTTGTTTTTATTTATTTATTATTATTATTATTATTATTTTGCTTTTGTGGTACTGAGGATTGAACTCAGAGGCATTCTACCTCTGAGCTACAACCCCAGCCCTATTTTTTATTCTTTATTTTGAAATAGGGTTTCACTAAGTTGCAGAGTGCCTCACTAAGTAGCTGAGGCTGGCCGAGAACCCGGATCCCGGATCCTCCGGTTTCAGCCTCCCAAATGCTGGGATTACAAGCATGTGCCACCACGCCCAGCTCCCCAGGCCTTCTTCACTTTACTTTTCTTTTTTTCTTTCTTCCTTTTCTTTTTTTAATTCTTTATTGTGAAATAGGGTCTCACTAAATTGAGGAGGGCCTCACTAAATAGCTAAGGCTGGCTGCAAACCTACAATCATCCCATCTCAGCCTCTCAAGTACTGGGATTATAAGCATGTGCCACCATGCTCAGCTTTCATTTTTCACTTTCAAACAGGGTCTCACTAAGATTGATGAGAGTCTTGCTACGTTGGTGAGGCTGGTCTTTGACCTGTAATCCTCCTGTCTCAGCCTCCCAAGTACTGAGATTGCAGGTGTGCACCACCATGCCCAACCCAAACTGATTTTGATTCTAGTGGAAAAGTTAAAGATGAAGCTCACAGAGGTTTGGGGAACGGCTCTTCTGGCCTCTCCTAGTAGGTGGAAAACCCACATGCATGGTTCATGGTAGGGAGATCCCAGAAAACAGGGGGTCCTCTCCCCGGCCCAGCCAGCCAATCTGTCCACACCGACTTGCTGGACAAGCATTCACAAAGTGTCAGCTGCAGGTGATGCAGGCCACTCAGCAAAGCAGCCAACACCCACCCCAGGGCCAGAGAAAGTGGGCACAAGGGCCTGTCGCTCCATGGACCATCCAGCCTTCTACAAGAAGCAGCCACAAGCCTGTCTGCCAAAGGTTTAGGGAGCTGCAGCTTTGATGCCAGAGGGATGAGCTGGACCCAGTGGAAGAGGATGACAACATCCGGCTTCCATGACAAGGACGGGTCTTCCTGTCCCATGGAAAGGCCCCACGTGCTGGTCAGTCCTGGCAGTGTGTGAGTGAGGGGTGCTGGGCCCGAACTGGAGCAGGGCTGGCAGAGGAAGATCCCTTCCAGCCCTGAGTAGCCTGCAGCACAGAAGCGCACGTGGGGCCCTACTCTCTGAGACCTGGCTGTGTCCTCAAGCTCTGGGCTCACCCTGTGAGCCCCATTACAGTGCACGTGTTCCCTCACCCGACCCGAGAGCACCCCGCAGGCCTCCGCCTACCAGTACTTACGTCAGTAAGTTCCCCGGAGCAGACATGGAGCGTTCTTCCCTTCGTGATTGGGACTCAAAGGGATTTCCAAAGGAACGCTTTCTCAGCATGGACTTAACCAGGATCTGGGGAGTACAGGTCAGGGTGAGGAACGCAGGCCCTGGCAGCTCTGACTCCTGAGAGGGTGGCTGCTGGGTGTCCAACTGACAGGAGGGCTTCCAGAGCCACTGCTCCAATGCAAAGGTCTTCCAGGCCTTTCGCTGTCATGGCCTGTGCTCAGGAACAGCAGTTCAGGGTACACAGGGAAGGAAGGAAAAGCCCCTCTGGCCACAGTAAATACTGCCACGCAGCAGGGCCTGCATTCATCCTTCCTTCCTACCTACCTACCTACCTACCTCCCTACCTAGGAACCCAGGTGTACTTTATTACTGAGGTACATTCCCCAGTCCTTTTTATTTATTTATTGGTACTGGGGATTGAACTCAGGTTGTTCTACCTCTGAGCTACACCTCTAGACCAATCTATCTATTTATTTATTACTTTGAAATGGGGTCTCACTAAGTTGCTGAGGCTATCACTAAGTTGATGAGGTTGACCTTGAACATGCAATTCTCCTGTCTTAGCATCCCAAGTACTAGAATTACAGGCATGCACCACTGCACCCAGTTTTATTTTGTATTTTGAGATAGGGTCTCATAGCCGGGCGTGGTGGCGCACGCTTGTAATCCCAGCATTCGGGAGGCTGAGACCAGAGGATCTAGGTTCGAGACCAGCCTCAGCTACCTAATGAGGCACTCCGCAACTTAGCGAGACCCGGTTTCAAACTATAGAATAAAAAATAGGGCTGGGGGTGTAGCTCGGAGGTAGAATGCCTCTGAGTTCAATCCCCAGTACCGCAAAAAAAAAAAAAAAAAAAAAAAGAAAAGAAAAGAAAAGAAAAGAGATAGGGTCTCATTAAGTTGCTGAAGCTGGACTTGAACTTGCAATCCTCCTATCTTAGCTTCCCTAGTTGCTGGGATTACAGGTGTGCAACACCACACCTAGTAAGACCAGCATCCATCTCCCTCCCTCCCTCCCTCCCTTCTTTCCTTCTTTCCTACTGAGGATTGAATCCAGAGGCATTCCACCTCTGAACTACAACCCCAGCCCTTTTTACTTTTTATTTTAAAACAGCATCTCACTAAGTTGCCGAGGGATTTGCTAAGCTGCCAAGGCTGGCCTCAAACCTGCACTCCTCCTATCTCAGCCTTCCAAGTACAGGGATTACAGGCCATGTGCCACCACAACTGGCTGCCAGCAGGTTTGTTGAGGCCACTCACTCTCCTCACCAAACCTCCTGGTCTCCCTACCATGAGGCTGAATAACACCACCTCTATCTCTGTGGGCCTCCAGCAAAAAGTGACCTTTGTGACACTGCACCATGGCTGGCTGACGAGGCAGACCTCTGTCCCCCGACAGGGCCAAGCTCAGAGCAAGTCTCAGGCAATGGACATGCCCTCCTCAGCCCTCTCAGGACAGAGGAGTCTTGAGCCCCTTGTCCTCTTACCACCGTGGTCCAGCTGGGGATGAGCTTGACCGAGTTCTTCACCTCCTCCTCCGTCACCTCCACCACGCTGCAGTGCTCCTCCTCTGAGGGAAGGGGCTCCTCCCCATTTTTGGTCACCCAGGGGTGCAACTGTGGAGATCAGAAGGGAGGGAAGGGCTAAGACCCCCAGGCAGACAGACACCCAATCGGCAAAGGACTCTAGGCATCCCTCAGCAATGACCAGGGAGTCCAAAGCCCACAAGCCCGAAACCCAAACCCGATAAGCCTATGTCCTGGTATAAGTCTCTCCAGGAAGGGGAAAGGCAGGCCTGTTTTCTATGGTCCAGCGCAGCCTAGTCCAGTCCAGCCCAAGACCTCTTATTCCCGAACCTTGATGTCTGGCACCCCAATTCTTGTTTCAGGATTTTTGTCTAGCATCTTCAGGATTAGGTCCTTGAGCTCCTCGCTGACCTCGGGTCTAAAGAGGGGAAGAAAGGAGACAAGGGTGAAACTGTTGTTTTCATTTTTGTGGTACTGTGGATTAAACCCAGGGGTGTTCTACCTACAAGTTATACCCATAGCCCTTTTTATTTTTTGTTTCAAAACAGGGTCTCACTAGGTTCTTGAGAGTCTCATTACATTTTTTTGTTTGTTTGTCTGTCTGCAGTACTGGGGATTGAACCCAGGGGCAGGCATTCTACCTCCGAGCTACATCCTCAACCCTATTTTTAGTCTTTATTTTGAAACAGGGTCTCACTAAGTTGCGGAGGGCCTCTACCGCGAACCCGGATCCTCTGGTCTCAGCCTCCCAAGTACTGGGATTACAAGTGTGTACCACCATGTCCGGCTCACTACATTGTTGAGGTTGGTCTCGAAGCCTGTGTTTCAGCCTCCCCAGTAGTAGGATTACAGGAGTGGGCCACTACGCCCAGCGCTGAGGGTGAGACTACTGATGAGGACCACTTCCTGTCCTCTCTCCCTTCCTGCCCTGGGATGAGACACACCTCCAACCTGTAGACAGGAAGAGCCGGAGGGTCCCCAGGGACCAGAAGGGGAGCATTTCAAAGTAAGTGCATGTCTCCTTTCCTGGGTGGGAAGTGAAGTAGTGTCCCTCCAGGGCAGAGACCACACACAGAGTTCCAAGGGGCTGGCCACCCAGGGTGGCAGTGATGGTGAGGATAATGTGGGAAGAGTTGCTTTATGGGACACCAGGGCCTTCACTCCCTCTCACCATCTTACCCTTTCCTCCACCTTGTAGGTAGCCAGGGAAGACCCTCTCTCATTTGACAGAGGAGGCAACTGAGGCCCGGGGAGGTTAGGAGGTGGGTAGAGCACCTCTGAGAAGAGTGAAAGGACGTAGCACTCTCAGCCTGCAGCGGCCTGGATCATCTCTACCTAAACTTAGGGTCTTTTGCTACGAACGTTCTTGGGATAACCCAGCCATCCAAAACTGGGGAGAAGGAAATCACTCTTGGGACTGCTGAGTTGGGTTTCCTCTGCTATCTTAGATGCTTAATCTCTTCGCAAACTCCTGGGCTAAAGAGCAGGCTATCCCTGGCAGGGAACATGGCAGGAAGACAGGCGAGGAGCCAGGAAATTAAAGGATAAAGAGGAAATGGGCTGAATCCAGTTGGCTGGGGCTCAGGCAAAAGGAGTGGCACAGGGGCAGATCAGCAGATAGCAGAAGCCAGGGGCCCTTGGTCATCACAACCAGGGCATGGCCTCTGTCTTGTAGGATTGGGGACAGACTTTAAGCAGGAGATGTGGTCAGATTTGTTGTGCTTTACCAGAACTTCCCTGGCCAGGTTGTGGTAGCTGGACTGGAGGGAAACCAGAGAGAGGGAGTGTGCACAAGCCTGAGGAGAAGGGCTGACGCATGAAATAGGGGCACAGGTGGCAATGAAGTCCAAGGATGAGGAAGAAGAGGATTCAACAGGACTTGGGGATCACCCAGGAAGTGGGTACAAGACAGTAGGGGTCATGGAGGGCAACTTCGATTTTGATTTCTGTCCTGCCCCAGCCACTCGAGCGGATGGTAAAAGGGCCCTGAAAAATGAGGAGCCAGGAACTCAGGCCAACTACTACAGGAGCCAAAACCATAATCAGGAGAACCAGTGACGACCAGTGAAACCTCCCAGACAGCGCTGTTTTGAATCCCAGCCCCACTGGTAACTGGAGCCTCCACTTTTCTGTCTGAAATGGGAAGCAAGCTGGCATCCTGAAGCCCCTCCCTATCCCACATGTGAGAGTAGAGACCCCCTGAGGGGCTGGGGCTATGTAGGGTTGGTGCCAGGGACCCCACGCTGGCCTGCAGTGAAGGAACGGTGTGAATGTATGACCTGCAGTCATCCCTGTCAACTCTAGGCCTCAGAGGTCCCCTTCTACACAGTTCAATCCCTCACCTCTCAAGAGACATCAGCTCCACAGTCCCACCCTCTATCTGCTCAGGGCCCCTCCCAGGGAGCACCCCACCTCCAGATCTGCAGGCTGGCTTGGAGCCCCCAAAGGGCAAAAGCTCTGCTAAAGCTCGGATGGTCCTCCCCAGGGGAAGGCGGGAGCCCCCTTATCCCTAGTGGACCACTCACTCTGCAGGAAACACCACAGCCTCATTCTTGATCTTCCTGTGCAGGGCCAGGATGTAGTCGTCGATGAACGGGCACTGTGCGGTAGAGAGGCAGACAGAAGATGCAGGCACAGCACCCTGACCCACACCGGGGTCCATCCCCATCCCTCGGTAGGGCTGCGAGTAAAGGGCAGCTCAGGGCCCCTGGAGAGATGGGGAGGACCTCATCTAACTTGTTCAGGGGCACACACAAGCTCAACAGATGTGACTGAATAACTGAGTTGTTGTGGGAACTATAAGGCTGAGTGTAAGCGCCAGTGTCGCAGCTACCTGCAGCAAGGCCTCCACTCCCAGGGCCTGGCGTTTGGGGACATGTTCACTGAGATTTCCTCCTGCCCCTCATGCAGACACTACAGCAGAAGCACCTGGGAGCAGGGGTCTCAGTTGTGTCAGTGTGGGATGTCCCCAGGGTCCAGTCTGATCCACAGTAGGCACAAAGGACGATTTGTTCAATGAATGATTGAGTGAATGCATGGATGAATGAATGAATGGCATCAAGGGACAGAGGGCCAGGGAACACTCCAGCTGGAGAGAGACCACCATTTCCCTTGAATGTCTGCTGTCCTGGGATCCTTGACATCAATCCCTCCCGAAGGGAAAAGACAAAAACAAAAGAAAATCTCTTCTCACTCAGCCTTCTCTGAGCCAGGTATGCTCTTTCAAAAGTCACTCTACTTAAGGACACAAAAGAAGGACCTGCATCCACCCCCCATGCCTGGCACAGTGCCAAGGGTCTGGGCCCGCCTCAGCTCTGCAAGCCCCTACCACTCACCTTCCCATAGACAAAGCAGTACAGCGTGATCCCAGCAGCCCACACGTCCAAGGCCTGGAAATAAACATGCTCACATCAGTCATCAGTCCCCAGGAGGCACCACCACCTGCTGCATACCCAGTTCTACTGGACTGTGGAGAGGGCCTGCAGAGACCCTCCTTTCTCTGTCATGTATTCACTCAACAAACATTCCCAGGTGCTTGCTGAGCACTGAGGATACAGAGATGACCAGAACAGAGCACCTGCCCTCCAGAGGTTCTGAGTCTCCTTGGGTCAGGTGCAAACCAAACGTGCTTCCAACTCAACAGATGCAAAGCTTCCTTCATCCACATGGTGATATTTGCTGCCTCTTTGACACAGATGCACCCGGAAATGATAGTGCGCATTGAACTCACACTCACTAAACCAGCTCTGGCTTCAAGGGGTCGTCTCTTCTCCTTATTCTTGACACCAGAAGCAGCCCCTGCCCATAGCCCCTGCCCGCCCCGCTCTCATGCACTAAGGGACTCCCCCTGCCCTGGATCCTCAAATCCGCTCTCTCTTTGTTTTCCCCTGCAGATCCCCACTTCTTCTCCTGGTAGCCACTTTCTGTCTTATGAAAGCAATTCCCAGATCTCTACCTATGTATCCCTGCCACACATGCATCACTGAAAGTCAATCAGGAACATCAGACACATGCAAACTACCGTATTTTACAAAATAACAGGCTTTCTCTTCAAAAATGTCAAGATCAGAGGGAGGGCTGCCTAACATGCCGAGGGCCTGGGTTCAGTCCCCAGCACACAAAAAAAAAAAAAAAAAGAACAAAAGTCAAGGTCAAGAACCACGAAGAAAAGCTGGGGTGGGGCTCTTCCAGATCAGAGGACACCAAAGAGACGAGACAAGTGACTGTCATTAAGTGACCCTGGGTTATATCCAGGGCCAGAAAAAATTACAAAGGATGATGCCAGCCAGACATGGTGGCACACGCCTGTAACTCTAGTACTTAGGAGACTGAGACAGGAGGATTGCAGGTTCTCGGCCAGCCTCAACAAGTAGTGACACTCAGAATCTAGTGAGACCCTGTTTCAAAACAAAAAATAAAAAGGGCTGGGGGTGCAGCTCGGAGGTAGAATGCCCCCCAGTTCAGTCCCTAGTATCTCTCTCTCTCTCGCTCGCTCTCTCCTTCTCTCTCTCTCTCTCTCTCTCTCTCACACACACACACACACACACACACACACACACACACACGGACAATGCTGGGGAAACTGACAAAATTTAAATATAAATTGCAACAATTTAAACATATATTATAAATTATATGTCTTGTTGATAAATTTCCTGTTTTTGATCACTGTACTGAGGTTATGTAAGAGAATGTCTTGTTCTAAGGAAATATCCACTAAAGTAAAGGGACATGATGTCTCCAACTTAACCTTCAGATGGCTCAGAAGAATGCAATATGAACGCAAACAGACAACAAAAAAGTAAATGTGTCAAAATGTCAAATGACGAATTATATCGAGATAAAAGTGATTTTTTTTTTGTTTTTGGGGGATTTTTTTTGCGGTGCTGGGGATCAAACCTAGGGTCTCACAACGTGCTAGGTAAGCACTCTACCATTGAACTATGCCTCCATTCCCAAATTTAAAAAACCTAGCCAGGTGTGGTGGCAGATGCCTATAATCCCAGTACTTGGAAGGCTGAGACAGGAAGATTGCAGGTGTAAGTCCAGCCTCAGCAACTTAGAAAGACTCTCAGCAACCCAGCCAGACCCTGTTTTAAAACAAGAAATAAAAAAAGCTGGAGGATCCCAGCATGGTGGCACACACTTGTAATCTTGGTAACTGGGAGGCTGAGACAGGAGGATCACGGGTTCATGGCCAGCCTCAGCTACTTAGTGAGGCCCTTTGCAACTTAGTGAGACCCTGTTTCAAAATAAAGAATAAAAAATAGGGCTGGGGGTGTAGCTTGGAGGTAGAATGCCCCTGGATTCGATCCTCAGTATTTCAAAAACAAAAGGGCTGGAGGTGTCACTCGGAGGTAAATGTCCCTGGGTTCAATCCAAACATCACACACACAAACATACCCCTGCATCCCTGACCTGGGCTCCAGACCCCCATCCATGGCCATATGCTTCTCAGACCTCCACTCCTCAGTGGACTACAGTGGAGCAGTGAGTCCCACAGGTGAAACCAAGAAGGGTCCCTGGGGGACATGCTGGCTGTGGTAACCTCTTATGCAAAAAGCTTTGTCTACCGCCTCTGTCCCATAGGAGAAAGTCCAAACTTCCAGGCTGTTTGAACCCTGTCCCGACCCTGCACCTCTCAGACCTCTCGAACATCCTCTGGGCTCCACCTCCTGCTCCAATTCTCCCAGTTCTTTGTGGCCCAGTATAGACCCTGCCACAATCCAGACCTGAGGGAGCCTCCACCTTCCCCCTAACTATGACCTTTCTTGCCCTTTCCAGCATGCAGGTTTTGTTAGTTGTTTTGTTTTGTTTTGGTACTGGGGTTAAACCCAGGGGCCTTCTACCTCTGAGCTATACCCCTATCTCTTTTTATTTATTTTGAAACAGGGTCTCACTAAGTTGCTGAGGGTAAAGCTGCTGAGGCTATCCTCAAACCTGTGATCCTTAAGTACTGGGATCACAGGCATGCACCACCATGCCTGGCTAGCACGGCTATATTGGCTTTGCCTATTCCATAGCCCAGCCCAGAACCTGGCACAGAGCAAGTGGCAGTAATATCTTCAGGGGAGGTCTAGGACCATTTTGTTGGAAAATGAGAGGAGGCCAAAGTTGGGGAATGTGTCCAGCTCCAAGGAAGAGGCAAATATGTCACTCCTAGACTTAAGGACCCTTTCAAGCTTAGATACTGGATCCTGCTGCCTTCCACCTGGACCCCCACCCGACCCAGGCCCTGGGAGTCACCTTCCCACTGAAGCTCTGGCCAGAATCAGAAATGGCCTCGGGGGCCATGAATGCTGGGGTCCCCGCCGTGCTGGACAGCTGAGCGTCATTCCCCTCAAACTGGTTGCTAACGCCAAAGTCGGCAATCTTCACGTGCCCGTCATCGCCCAGGAGCAGGTTGGATGGCTTGATGTCCCTGTGGACAATCTTCTGGCAGTGCACTGCAGAGAGAAGCAGCTGGAACGCTTGGCCTGGAGACTGCTGCCCAGGACCCCTCACCTCTCCTTGCCATGGCCAGGGAGGCCCACTGGCACATCCCAGCCACACTCTTGCCTCATGAGGACCTTGAAGGGTACATTGGGACCGTCTGCTCCCGTATGCAGTAAAGACACTGAGGCTCAGCTCAGGCTGTTAGCAGCAGAACCAAGAGAGGACTCTTAGGAGTCACTGGACTCCAAGTCCAGTGCTCTCTCCATGACACACAAAGCACCTGTTGCTGGGGGGGGGGGTCAAAGGAAACTGAGCCAGGGAGAGTCCCCTTCGGCTGTCTCTGCTCCTCTCATCAGAGTGTTGTCTACAGGCCCAAAGCCCAGTGAAACCTTTCCCGAGTTCCATCCCCCACCCACCCAGCACAGCCAAAGATGTCCCTGCTTCTGGGATGAAGGGCTGGACTGTGCGGACCAAGGTCGCCTATAGATGCACTGTTTCAGCCCAAGGGATCTCAAGTGATGGAGTTTCAGAGAGGGAGGGCCCGCCAGGCCTTGGACAATGAGGATGACTATGGGTAGGATGACAGTGAGCCATCTCTATTAAATGGAGCTGGAATCAGAAATGGCCTGGGAGGTTGGGAGCCTGCTCTTCCTCCTTGGTCCAGCAAAGCCCAGCGTGTTGGAGTAAGGGGAAGACAGTTGGAGAGGGAGCAGAGGGAAAGGGAGAGGAGGAGGAGAAGAGGGGCTGAGGGAGTGAGTGTCGTACACCAACAACCACAGAACCAACAGCCCTTTAGTGATGACCGACTATTTGCCAGGTACACAAGGAACTGGACACACACTCATGAGAGCACAGCTCAGGATGCTGGAGATTTGACCATGGAAGGGGTCTCAAAGTCTTATTTCAAACCCTAACCTCATCCTCAACTCCAGGCTCTTTACCCAACAGACATGACAATGGGTGGACAGACAGACAGACCAATATGTAAGTCAATGTACTGCAATAACACGTCTAATTCAGAACTCTGTTTCTCTGCCTGCAACCCCCACCATCAACAAAAGCAAACAAAACATAAAACCCTTATTCCTCCCCCAGTTTCTCCCATTCTGTTAAAGCCACATTACCAGTCTCCAAAGCCTCAGGACCATCCCCAACTCCTCCCATCAGCCAGCCCTGTGAATTCAAACTAGATCCCGACCAGCTGGGCTGCAGGCTGCACTCACTCCCTGCTGAGGAGCAGGCCTGGGCCTCTCTGACCCCCAAGGGCTCTGCCTTGGCTCTCTTTCTTAGGGCCAGAATCACAGGCAAGTCTTCAGCCCTCCAGTGCCTCCATCCATCCACTGTCAGCCTGGACACTAAGTACTGCTCCAGGGAAACCCTCCTTTTTTTGTGTGTAGTACTGGGAATTGAACCCAGGGACAATCTACCTCTGAGCTACACTCCCAGATTACATGTATGCACCACCATGCCTGGCAAAGTAACCTTTTTTTTTTTTTTTTGTACTGGAGACTGAACCCAAGAGCATTCTACCTCCGAGCTACACCTCCAGCCCTTTATTTTATTTAATTTTGACACTTTGCCAAGTTCAGGCAGGGTTGTGCCTGCCACTGACTATACCAAAATAAAATGTTCCTTGCCCATCCTACACCTCTAGGTCCTTGCTACAAACTATCTGCAAAGCCCTCCCTTCTGTGTGCCTCAGTTCCCCCTTTTGTACAAAGAGAGTAATCTGAGGACATTGGAGAGGCTCAAGCATGATTAAGGCAGCCCTGTTCTTGTCACTTGAACTTGGTCCCCACTCAGTTCCCTCAGGAAGAACATGCTCTCAACAAACTGAGCTAAGAGGTTTTACTTTTTCAGTACCGAACTGAACCCAGAGACACTTTACCACTGAGCTACATCCCCATGCCTTTTTTTTTTTTTTTGTGGTACTGGGGATTGAACCCCGGGGCATTCTACCTTTGAGCTACACCCCCAGTCCTATTTTTTTTATTCTTTCTTTCTTTCTTTCTTTCTTTCTTTTTTGCGGTACTGGGGATTGAACTCACGGGCATTCTACCTTCGAGCTATACCCACAGCCCTATTTTTTATTCTTTATTTTGAAACCGGGTCTCACTAAGTTTCAGAATGCCTCACTAGGTAGCTGAGGCTGGCCGTGAACCTGGATCCTCCGGTCTCAGCCTCCCAAATGCTGGGATTACAAGCGTGCGCCACCACACCTGGCTTTTGTCTTTTATTTTGAGACAGAGTCTTGCTAAGTTGCCCAGGCTGGCATCAAACTTGGAATCCTCCTGCCTCAACCTCCCGAGTTGCTGGGATTATAGGCATGCGCCACTGTGCCTGGCTCAAGCTAAGATTTTAGAGGTAGGCAGCACCTCTGGTCTCCAACCAGGACAAAGCTGTGGGTGTCCCGGGCCTTC
>PVLC010029828.1:0-19927 GCA_004027655.1 Graphiurus murinus
CCAGTCTCAGCCTTCTAAATGCTGGGATTACAAGCGTGCGCCACCACTCCCGGCCAAATCCTGCATCTGATTAATTTGTTTTTTATAGCACTTAGCACGATGAAGCAGGAAGATAAGTGCTAATAAACGGTGTCGGTGACCATCACCTCGCTGTGCCTGGGTCAGGTGGATTGGAGCATCGCTATTTATTAGTTTGTAGGTTAATGGTACCGATGAGAGCTGATAGAATTGTGGAGGAAAAGAGGTGGGGGGCATAGGGAAGTTCTGTCTCTGAAAATGGCCTCTTATCAACTTCTTTATAGTAGGAAGTGATCCAGAACACAAGAATTGCAAATTTTCTGCTGGCATGTACCAACATTCACATTATGGAAAAATTTTGAAGATTTCTTTCTGTCTGCTCTAACTTTGGTTCATTGTAAAATATTAGGAATACCAAAGACACTTGTAAAGGCAATCGAAATAGCCAAGCAGGCCAGGCGTGGTGTTACATGCTTGTAATCCTAGTACTTGGGAGGCTGAGACAGGAGGATCGCAGGTTGGAGGACAGCCTCATCAAGTAGCAAGACTCTCATCAACCTAGTGAGACCCTGTTTCAAAATAAAAATAAAATGGGGCTGGGGGTGTAGCTCAGAGGTAGAATGCCCCTGGGTTCCATCCCAACTAACACACACACACACACACACACACACACATACATTGGCCAAGCAGCCGAGCTTTTTAAAAGCAAATAGTTTGAGGGCAAATTGATTGTTCTTTTGGTACAATGATAGTGGTTGTGCTGGACGGGGAGAAGCCAGTGCTCTTAGGATTTAGGAAATGGATTAATGGTATTTCTCCTTCCCTTACTAAGGTTAATGAAAGGTCGTCAGAGCAAATCAACTGCTTTTGATTGCTGCCTGGAAGTGTTGGATGAACAATCTTATGATCAAGGTGGATGGCCTAGTGAAACATCCTATAGTCTGTTTTTTATAGGTGGTGTTCCAAATGTTCGGATTGTTTATTTCTGAGACTTATTTTCCGATTAGTTTTTTTTTTTTGCAGTGCTGGGGATGGAATCTAGGGCATTAAGCACACTAGGCATATGCTCTACCACTGAGCTATACTCCCAGCCCCTGATAGTTTCTTAAAAGTTAGAAAAGGCTTTTTCATATTTATTATTTATTTATTTATTTTTTGTGATACTAGGGATTGATACAGGGGCATTCTATCTCCAAGCCACACCTCCATCCCTATTTTTTTTTAATTTTTATTTTGAAACAGGGTCTCACTAGGTTGATGAGAGTCACATTACTTGTTGAGGTTGTCCTCAAACCTGTGATCCTCCTGTCTCAGCCTCCCAAGTACTGGGATTACAGGTGTGAGCCACCACGACTGGCTCTTTTCATATTCAATCAGAGCATACAGCAATGTTGTTGGGCAGATATCTTATAATAAACATCATTTTAAACCATAGTACTTTGAAATATCATATTAATGGATTGCAAAAGGAAAATTGAAACATCCATGTGACAATGTATTTTATAGAGTCATTTATAGGTCTGTCACCGTTTTTGTTGTGTTTTGGTTTTTTTCTCTCACTGGTTTCTGAATCACCTTGGTATATTTCTCCTTGGCAGAGATTATTTAAACATGTTCCAGCCCTGAGATAAGAATCCCTTGGCTCAGTGATTATTAATCTTTTCTTTTTCTTGAATTGTTAAGAACCTGACTCTTTTGAGAGTTCATTAAAGACATATGTGCTAGCTGGGTGTGGTGGCACATGCCTGTAATCCCAGTACTTGGGAGGCTGAGACAGGAGGATCGCAGGCTCAAGACCAGCCTTAGCAACCTAGTGAGACTCTGTTTCAAAACAAGAAATAAAAAAAGCGTTGGGGGTGTAACTTGGAGTAGAATGCCCCTGTGTTCAATCTCCCCTACCCAAACCAAAAACAAAACAAAACAGAAACACCAAAGCCAATGAAACAAAAATAGATGCTTTCCCCAGAAAAGGGCTGCGTGTACTTTTAGGAGGTTCAAGTGTGGACAGCAAGCTAAACATCCCAACCTGTTTCATCCCGAGGACTGAAACTGCTTCTCCTCTTTCCTGCCCCAGGACTCCTTCTTTCCCTGCAGATCCTGCATCTGCACAGAGCCGGGAGTAAGGACACAGCCGACAGCCACAGTCAACGGGGAAAACAGCTCTCCGAGGATGCTGCTTCTAGAACATGGGGTTGACAAAGGCAAGCGCCTCAATTGGACCCAGGCCCAGTTACATCATGAATTCACGTAGCAAACGGCACTTGAGCACATCCTGCAGTATGTGGCCGGCATCTGAAAATGAACAGGGACTCAGATGTGGTCCTGTGCGTCAAACAACCCCTTTCTCTTTAGAAGTTAGTTGCCTCGGATATTTTGTGACAGTGACAGAAAGTAGACTGGTGCATAGGGTTGCTGGGAAATGTAGTCCTTGGTGGGTGAATTCTGGCTCCTCCAGAATTGATTTCCAACAGGGTAGGCGGGTGCTAAACTTTGGTGCTCAGTGAGCCGTCTCCACCCCAGGGGCCAAGCAGAGAATGGCATCCTCTGCCCTGCTCCTGGTTGTCTGGCTCTATGGGGAGAAATTGTCATAAAGTCGTGGGCCATTTCAGAGATTTTCCTAAAGCAACTTTGTGGTTGAGGGAACATCACAGGACACACTCTGCTGAGGTGGCTACAGTGTCACTGGGTGATACAGCCAGACGTGGCTGTCTGTTGAATTTCTGGTCCTTTACTAACCAAAGCATTCTTCTGTGAACCATGGTGGCATTACTGAGCGTAGATGGCCCTCAGAGGCAATGTTAATCCAGGCTTCCTGTGGGAACCAGTGGAGAGAAAGGGGCTTCATGTTTTCTTTGGTCAGATTTGCCTGTCTTTCTTTCTTTCTTTTTCTTTTCTTTGGTGCTGGGGATTGAGCCCAGGGGCCTTCTACCTCTGAGCTAGACTCCCAGCCCTATTTTTTTTTTTTTTTGAGGTACTGGGGATGGAACTCAGGGGCATTCTACCTCCCAGCTATACCTCCAGCCCTATTTTTTATTCTTTATTTTGAAACAGGGTCTCACTAAGTTGCAGAGTGCCTCACTAGGTAGTTGAGGCTGGCCTCGAACCCGGATCCTCCAGTCTCAGCCTCCCAAATGCTGGGATTACAAGCGTGTGCCACCACGCCCAGCCTCCCAGCCCTATTTTATTTTGAAACAGGGTCTCCCTAGATTCCTGAGGGTCTTGCTAAGTTTCTGAGGCTGACCTTGAAACTGTGATTCTCCTGTCTCAGGCTCCCAAGTACTGGGATTACAGGTGTGGGTCATCACACCCAGCCAGATTTGCCTGTGTTTCTGCTCAAGAGCAAGACAGAGACCTCTTCCCAGCTTCCCTCCCCCAACCGTATTCTCATTCCTGGAATTTGTCTGGGGACCATTCAGGACCCCCTCCCTTCTCCCCTCTCGAGTGTCTGGATGATTTTGGCCAGAGGGTGCCTAGGGAGAGACGGGAATTTTTAATGAAGGCAGCCTCCTCCCTTCTTGGGTTTGATGAGGAGGGTGGGAAGGGAGGGCAGCTCTTAGAGTCTGGAGAAGTCAAGAAATCAATAAAACCTGACAAAGCCACGCAGCGCAGCACCTTTCTGCGGAGGTGTCCTCCCTCGGTGCCGGTGACGTCAGAGCAGCCCCGTTTCCCTGGCAACGCCGCCTGATCCGAATGCTGTGGGCACACGCTGACTCTAGGGCTCTCTTCTTTAATGACAGAGAGCTAAAAATGAATCTCGCCATTCCCCCCAAAGCAGCTTAATCACCAGGAGATACTATCCAGTGCCCAGGACCTGTAGGTGGAGACAGCTCAGGGGAGAAGATGGTATTGCAATAACCCGAGACCAGTGGGAAACAAGAATTCTTTCCTTTAGCACAAGACCTCTGCATTCTAGAAAGCAGGAGACTGCTTGCTGGTTTAACCCCCAGCACCTGTTTTGCAGGAAAAGCCTCGCTGAATTATGTGGCTCATTAATCAGAGTCCTGCTTTAGGGTTCTGGAAATCTTGCAGAAGTGGGCATTGATAGAGCCGGGCGTGGTGGCGCACGCTTGTAATCCCAGCATTCGGGAGGCTGAGACCGGAGGATCCGGGTTCGCGGCCAGCCTCAGCTACCTAGTGAGGCACTCCGCAACTTAGTGAGACTCGGTTTCAAAATAAAGAATAAAAATAGGGCTGGGGGTATAGCTCGGAGGTAGAACGGCCCTGAGTTCAATCCCCAGTACCGCAAAAAAAAAAAAAAAAAAAAAAAAAAAAAAAAAAAAGAAGTGGGCATTGATAAATACCAGCGTGCTGGAGAAGGGGAAAGCCCCCCGCCCAAGCCTGATGCTCCTCACCCACCCACCTTCAATGCATGTGCTCTGCCTCCCATGCTCTTTCTGAGCTGCTGAGAAGTTTCAATGCACCCATTTGGATGATATCTGAGGAGCAGGATGGGAAAACTGCACAGTGGCCATAGGTATTTGTTCCACACTAACCCGGAGGCTCTGCCGCCTCCTGGCTATGTGATCTGTCACAATGCAATTAATTATCACCCCTGAGCTTCGGTATCTTTATAAAATGATAGCAGTGTCTGCTCCGTGCGGCTCTACGGAAGAAATGACATCATGCATATAAAGTGCGTGGCACACTGGCTTGTAAAGCTACTCGAATAAATGATGATTTCTGCCATTTAGAATAGTCCTTCAAATGCTCCTAATCCAGGGCTGACATCAGCACACACTAGACCTGCACACGAATCAGAAAAAGGTGCCTCAATGGGTAGCCCAGTTGACAAAAGGTGTCCCTGTTCCATCTGGAAGCAGCCTGCAGAGGCTGTGGCTTCCGCAACAGTGTGAGGGGGGCCTGGCTCTGACCTCTGCTGGGGGCTCCGATGACAGTAACTCCCTCCGGAGAGAATGTGGATTTGCTTCTGGCAGGGTGTTCTGCGAGGGTCCCGTCACCGTCATCTGGTTTGGGATGGAGAGGATACAGAGCTGTGCTCCAGCTCAGTGAGAAGTCGTCAATTTCTTACCTTTACTTTTCAGGGTAGCTCTTTAAGGCTGCATTAGATGAGTAGTACCCCCACCCCCCAGATATCCACATCCTGAAGCTTAGAACCTGTGAACGTGCGAGGTCACGTGGCAAAGGGGAGCTGACATTGCAGATGGAGTCAAAGTTGCTGACCTTTAAGTGGGGAGATGATCTTGGATTTTCTGAGTGGTCCCAGGGTACTTATGAGAATCTTTAAAAGCGGGAAAGGGGGGCAGAGAGAAGGTCGGGCGAGAAGGACTCAGCCTGAGGCTGCTGGCTTTGAAGATGGAGAACGAAGTCAGGGCCAGGGAAAGAAAGCACTTACACAACCTGGAAAAGGCCAGGAAGCAGGTTTTCCCTGGAGCCCCATGAAGACGGGCCCCCCTGCCATCTTTGGCTTGAGCTCCACGAGACCCTGGTCAGACCTCCAACCTATAGAATGGTGGGACTCTCAACTTATGTTGTTTTATTCATTAAATCTGGGGTAATTTGTTCCAATGCAAAACTCTGTTGCCAGCCTTTCTGGCTGTGGACGAAATCCCCGACAAGAACAGCTTAGAGGGGGAAAGGTTTACTGTGGCTCATGGTTTCCGGGGTCAGTCCATGGTCAGCCGGCTTCAAGGCAGAAACATTACGGCGGCAGGGTGGAGGAGAGCTGCTCAGCTCATGACGGCCAGAAAGCAGAGAGAGGGAGAGGGAGAGAGGTGAGAGGGAGAGAGAGAGAGAGAAAGAGAAGGAGAGAGAGAGGGAGAGAGAGGGAGGGAGGGAGAGAGAGAGGGAGAGAGGGAGATAAGGAGAGAGGGAGAGAGGGAGAGGGAGAGAGAAGGAAGGAGGGAGGGAGGGAGGGAGAGAGAGGCTGGGGAAGAGATAAACCTTTCTATGGCACGCCCCTCGAGACCTACTTCCTCCAAATAGTCCCCATCTCCCACCAGTTTACTCAGAATCAGTGGATCAGTTCATCCACGGAGCCCCCATGAGCCAGTCATGGCCTGGAAGCCCCGCCCCTGAGCCGAGTTGCATTGAGGACCATGCCATCAACACCTGAGCTTTCGAGGACATTCCAAATCCAGGCCAGAACAGAAACGAATGCAAGTGGTCCCAACGGAAAGTCTTGTGTCTTCCAGAAGTTCTTCTTGGCCAGTCCTGAACACCACGCTGTCTCCATAGACCCGTGCATCTTCTGAAATCTGTGTCTGTGCACCAGCCTCGGGCCCCCGGCTTCTGCTAATCAGCAGCTGCCTGCAGAGCACCAGTGGCCCAGAATCCGCAGTACTTCTCTGTCTTTCTCTGAGGATCTGCTCCCTTAGCCTGGGCTGCTCCATAGCCTGAGCTCAAATATACGTTCTCGAGTCTCGACACTTAACCAGCATTTGGCCTCAAAACAGCACATATATACGATAATAAACAAATAGTAGCTATTATGTCACTAAGATCATTAATAGCGTTTTGAAAATTGTGGTTCAGCGTCGTGGCCACGGACAAGGCAAGGCGAGCACTCTCTGGGCCTCTTCCTCCCTCTGCACCAGGAGGGTTTCAGAAATGACCTCCAGGTTGTCTGCTGGCTCTCGTCATCTCTGATTCTGGGGTCACCACTGTGTTCAGGGGAGCACTGTACCGGCTGGTTTGGCGGGGGTCTAAGAGGCGGAGTCCTTACTAGAAGGTGCTTTCAGTATCCTTGTCATACTGGTGAAGGAAGGTCTATTTATGTAGACAATAACTAGAGGCCTGAGCAACCCATTACCCAACATTGAGACAATCTGGGGCAGGCAGAGAGCAAAGATTTCAATTTAGATCTAACAGCCACATGCCATGAGTGCTTATCTCTGGAAAAGCACCAGCCCGAGCCTTCACGCTTCCTTGTGCGCATGGTTTGGTTAATTAATCCAGGATTAATCAGGGAAGTTAGTTGGCTTCCTAGAACTCAGCGAGCTAGAGTCACGACGGACTTAAATCCCAGGGAGCTGCAGGCTTAGCGAGCTGTGGCTATTCACGCAGGCTGAGATTTTTGACCTGATAATTGAGCTGTTGTTGTTTTGTAAGCAGTGTGGCGGTTAAATGGATAGCAGTTGTGTCTGGATTAAATGGGGTGAATTAGGTGGTATTTTGCAGGCTCTGCGGCTCAGTTTGTTTTTGGGGAAGGGAGTCAAGAGAAAAGGCGATAAAAGCCCTTATTATCCAAGCCTTAGCCCCAAAGCAAGGATCCTCGGGGAGTTCTGACTCTCACTCACCTTGGCTTCCCCAGTACTGGAGCACAGTGCTTAGCACAGAGTAGATGCTTAACTAACGGAAGGAAGGAGTAAGTGATCCCTCCGTCCGTTGCATTTGCACTGTGTTTTCAGTAACTACTGTGTTGCAGGCCCTGAGGTTGGTATGGGACTTACAGGTGAAAAGTCACCGTCCCTGCCCCAGGAGAACTCCCAGCCTAACCAGGGTGACAGTCCCCAGCTAACTGCACACAGTTCAACGTAGCAGGCTAGTCGCAAGAACGGAAAGGCTGTGGGACCTAGCGGGAGGACAGAGAGAGGGGTCAGCGGAGGCGGAGGGCTTCACGGAGGAGCAGCCTTTGAGCCTGGTCTTGGAGTGGGAACAGAGGTTCTCGAGGAGGGAAGCCCGGGGAACCACACTCCACTGAGCAGGCTGGCTGGTGGAAGGTAGGGGGGTGTACAGAATCCGTGTGAGTGCCCAGCAACAGTGGGCAGCACAAGTCCAGGTGCGGTGCCCGTCTGGGGAACCTCAACCTTATTCAGACCCAACAGGGAGTGCTTGAAGGACGTTCAGAATTCGAGGACGAGGTAGGTTTCCTGTTTTGGGGAAGGAGTTCTTTGGCGTGGATGGCGGTGGGCGGGAGGAGGGAGACCCTGGCAGATGCTGATTGGCTGGAGGTCAGTATGGATGGGAGAGTGAGTGTTGGGGTGAGGAGGTGGGGGGGAGGGGAGGACAATAGTCCTGGTGCAGTTCATTTCCCTGAGCACCCTTTAATCTGTCAAGTGCGAAAAATAATTTCTAATTTCTACCTCATGGGGTTATTTTGAGGTTTTGATGAGAAATTGCATGCCCCCCCCCCAATTCTAAGTATATATTGCTCAGTGCATAATAAGCACTTATTAAATATCAGCTGCATCCAGCTGAAGAGCGGGAGAAAAGCGAGCCATGTCATTTTCTCAGAGTGTCCAAGTCATGGATGAGTTTCTTGTTTTATTTTCAAAGCTTTACACAATGTGATTGTATGGTGTTATAATCAAGGAGAGCATTAAAAACTCACTTGCTGGAAAATAGTGATTCCAAAAATACCAGTCACAATAGTTACAGCCTTTGCTCCAACTTCTGACTCTGCCACGTTCGGCTTCTGGCCTCACTGCTGTTGCAAAGCCAAGAGCACTTTCCCATTCCTATAGTCTTTGTTTCTGTGTGTGTGTATGTGTGTGTATGTGTGTGTGTGTGTGTGTTACTGGGAATTGAACCCAGGGGCATTCTACCTCTGAGTTGCACCCCCAGCCCTATTTTATACTTTAAAATGGGGTCTCGCTAAGTTGCAGAGGGCTTCACTAAGTTTCTGAGGCCTGCTGCAAACCTGTGATTCTCTGTCTCAGCCTCCCATGTCCTGGGATTCCACCAGGCCTGACTCATCTCTGCAGTCTTGACTGCGTGGACCAGCTTCTTCCTGAAGGTCTCTGTCCCTTGGCTTCTGAGGAGCCTCCATCTGCGGCTCCTCCTTAGCCTGATCTCCTTCACGGAAGCCTTTTTTGCTCACTGACGGCACTGTTTCTCTTCTTCCTCCATACCTGGCACCATTTTCTAAGTTGAGCTGTGGCACTGGGAGTCTTCCTTAGATATCTGGATTTCCTCTGCAATCTTAGGCTGCCATCCTGTTACTGCCGGTTCTGGGAACAGTTCCTGGGTTCCCCGGGGAGGCTCTCCCTACAGTGACCTGACACGGCCCATCGACGCCTCACCAGCTCTCCGCTCCGGGTGGTGGTGGATGCCCAGAGCCCAGGTAGGGTGTGGCTCAGGGCTTGGGGACAGTGACACTGGGCTGGAGTGGTGGGGCATCTGAGTACCGAATGCCAGCCCCAGGTCTGATGAGCTAAGTGGATTCTGCAGAGTCACAGAACCTTTTTCTGTTTCTCATTTTCTACATCCAAAATGTGTAGACAAGGCTGTCTGGCCTCCATACCAGACAGGAGTGCTTTAAAGCTCAAACGATTATCTCAAATGATATCATTTATACGGAAACATTTGCAAAACACGAGTGCGTAGTACAATTACACGCCACTTCAGGCTAAAGTGGTCACTCCGGGCTGCTTGAAGGAGAAAAGGTGTGGTGGGAAGTGCCGCTGACAAGGGCACAGTGGCCTGTGGGGGGTGTGGCAGTCACCCAGGCAAAGCTGGATAGTAGAGAAGAACCCAGACCCGGAGCGAAGTCCCGAGCCAGCTCTCCCGTGTGCACGCAACATGGTGTGCTAGCCAGCTTCCTCAGTCTTGGTTTCCACACCTGGAAAATGGGAATTATAAATAGTTCCGCCTGAGTTGTTAAGAGGGTGAAGTCAGAAGATGTCTGTAATGTGCGGGTCCCATTCTAACCCTTTGTTTACGGTGTCAACCTCTAAATGGGCACGGCGGAGAGAGGTGAACCCTTTTTTGTACAAGGCTTTTCCCAAGTTCTTTAAGCCCTCAGCAGCGGAGCTAGGATGAGGGAGCACACGGAAATTTCGACATTTTTTACATTTATTGTATTGTAGTTATCACCATGTCTATGGTGTAGAAGTCACCTCGGAAAGGGTTTTAGAAGGGTTTGGTCATATTGATTGAATTGTATTGTTTTTATTTTTGGTGCTGGGGATTGAACCCTGGGGCATTCTATCTTTGAGCTATACCCCCATCCTTTTTTATTTTTTCTTTTGAAATAGGTCTCACTAGGTTGCTGAGGCTGGCCTCAAACCTGCCATTCTCCTGTCTCAGCCTCCCAAGGGCTGAGATTACAGGCGTGCACCATTGTGCCTGGCTTTGATTGAATTTTTTTAGGGTGGCCTTAGAGATGATCAGAGAACATCATTCATTCATTCATTCAACAAAATTTTACTGAGCACTTCTGTGTAGGTTGATGAGAGAGGCCAGGAGGTAAGAACACCATGGCTAGATAAAACTCCTCCCCTAAGGCTGCATGCGCTTTAGTGTGGAAAGCACAAATGATTCTGCATTTTGTTTATCAAATGTAGCGACAAGGGCCCCAAGGGAAATCAAAGCAGGCAAGAGGCACAGCACGGTCCTTGGGGGATCCAGGGTGGAGCCATGTACGACTTTGTCTCCCACTGCAGACAGGGGGGTGGGGCTGCCACAGCCCCTGGGATCGTAACAGGGACGAGGCAGAGGCGATAATCCACTGCCTGCATCCCTGTCCTGGCCCCTCTCTCACAGAGTGTGTGTGTGTGTGTGTGTGTGTGTGTGTGTGTGTGTGTGTGTGTGTGTTCCTTAGGATGGGGGCCAGCTGGGATGGGGGCATCTAGCTATGCCCAAGGTCTGGCTCAGGAACCCTTGACATGCAGACCTCCTTTGGCAGGGCTTTCTGTGACTCGGGTTTATTATCTTCACGGCTCACAGTTTCATGGGACATTTGTGCAGATGAGATTGATCAGCAGAGGGAGGAAAATAGCCGTTGCCTCAGCAACCAGCTGATGAGTCATCCTGGCTTTAAAGCAGCCAAAGATCTGAGACTGCAGTAATTTTCCAGATGCTTAACCCTCTCTCTCTCTCTCTCTCTCTCTCTCTCTCTCTCTCTCTCTCTCTCTCCATGATGGGTGCTGCCCGCCTGGGTCCTGCGCTCTCTGGAGGCTGCAAACCCCATCCCCCATCCCGCCATGCTCCTGTGACTTGGTCTGCTGCCACCCCCTGTCACTAGCATCCAGAAATGGCCAGGCCGCAGGCGCGTGACACCACAGAGCCCCCGAGATGCCTCTTGCTGTCCGTCATCAGGAGAACCTGGAGCCAGGCTGCGCCATTTCTTCCCATGGTGTCTAACCTGAGCTCATCCCCTCGTCTCCTTGCCTGGAGGAGAGGCAGCTGTCCCCGAGTGGCCTCCCCAGGCAGCACTGCGGAGATGACACTTACAGGTGACAGAGTTCTCTCTGCTGGAGTTCTGTGTCCTCTTTCCCTACCCGTCATCTGGGGTCCGATTTCCCAGGCCCTTCTCAATTATCCACCACAATTCTCTCTATAATGCAAAATGAGAGAAGCGTAAGCCATTTCCCTTCCTAAGCAACTTTAATGTTAACAAAGGACTTGCAGAAGCAAATTTCAGATGCAGTTTTATGCAGTGGGGCTTGGGTGGTGATTGTGTCTGGCAAGAAGGTCTTCCCTGCACATCATTTATACAACACTGGTGTTGCTAAAGATCCTGACTTAAAAAAAATTATGTTGGATATAAGTTGGTGTCTCAATTCCATGTTCCTTTCCACGTTTCATTCCTCCTCCTCCTCCTCCTCTTCCTCTTCCTCCTCTTCCTCCTCCTCCTCCTCTTTCTTGCCTTTTGCAGAGACCCTATCTGGGGAGGAGCAAAAACTTCAGCTTCACAGCTCAGTGTGAGCTGGTGCACGCCCGTAATCCCAGTACTTGGGAGGCTGAGTCAGGATTGCAGGTTCGAGACCAGCCTCAGCAACTTAGTGAGACCCTGTTTCAAAAGAAAAGAGTGAACTAGGGTTGGGGGTGTAGCTCAGAGGTAGAATGTCCCTGGATTCAATCCCCAGTACCACACGCACACACATAAACCTTCCCAAAAGACCTCAGCGTGAGAAGCCCTGCAGTGACCTTCGCTGTCCTCGGCTCTGTTGGTCCTGGCAGCGGCGTCCCTTGTCTTTCTGGTCACCACTGGCACTGCTGATGTCGGGCTGTGGTCTGCTGCTTGCACACTGGTGGCCAGGTTCTCCCCCTGCCTCGCTCTGGGTGGCGGGGGCCCTGGGAGGACCTGCTGTCTTTCTGCCATGAGCCCTCCATGGCCTTTGCCCGAGTGTCCACCTGCAGCTCGAGAGGCCTGGTGTCCCGATTCCTGTTCCTGTGTGTCCTGCAGGCTCGTGGCCCTCAGCTGGGTCTCGCTGGGTATGGGACCCACGAACCTGAGAGATGTGGACTGACTGTTCTGTTTTCTACCATAGAACACAGCACACAGAGGGTACCTTCTGGTACAGTGGGGACCCCATGATCTGGACAGCCAGACTCCATTCTGGGTTAAGCCAAAAGAGAGGATAAAGAAATTCAGGAAATCTTCTCCTGCATAGCTAGTGGCTTGCTGCAAAGTTCCACTGCAAAAGTCAAGAATCTGAACACTTCCTCCCAGACACTTTGCTTTTTTTTTTTTTTTTTCTTTACAATCTGAATCTTTCTCTGAGCAGATGGCTGCCTCTGGCCATCTAGGGAGAAATGTACTTTTGGGGGAAAGCAAAAGAGAAAGGTGTGTGGGTTGTGAGTATGTTCCAAAATAAGATTCCTGTTACTCCACTATTATAAGGACTTTGGGTGTCTTTCCCAAAGATTGCTGGGAAGTCATTGAAGCATTTTTAGCAAGAGAGTACAGAGTCAGATTTGCATTTTATAAAGAGCATGCTAACTTCAGTAGAGAAAGGATTAAATGGGAGCAAACTACGTGCAGGCAGCCAGTCTGCAGTTGGCGGGAGGTGGCAGAGGACATAACTAGAGAGTGACTTGAGGGACGCACAGGTGACAGGGACAGGGCACCGAGGTGGATCAGATGCAGGGTTAAAGGAGAAGCAGATATCGTGAGAGAATGTCAGTTCTGATTTATATGACTGGAGACATTTGTGGAGCTGAGAAGGGGAATAGTAAGAGATCAAGAATTAGAGAGTGGCAAAAGGTGGTAAGTCCAATGGGGTATTTGGAATTTAAAGTACCTCTTTCATATTTCTATACCCTATCAAGAGTATCAAGGGTATATTTCTCTACCCTTCACACATTTCTATACCCTTCATTTTTGACCAATGAGGTGGTTGAAAATCCACTGGACAAAAACCCAATAAGAAGAGACACCCTGTGTCAATGTGCCTGGGTTCGAATCCTACTTGTACCCCTTGCTGGCTGTGGGCCCTGGACAAAAGGCTTCTTGGGCCTCTATTTTCTAATTTTTTTGTGTGTTTGTAAGGGGAACACTGGGAATTGAACCCTGGGGCGTTCTACGTCTGGGCTACATCCCCAGCCCCATTTTATTTTTCATTTTGAAACAGGGTCTCACTAAGTTGCTGAGGCTGGCCTGGAACCCGTGATCCTCCTGTCTCAGCCTCCCAAGTACTGATATTACAGGCATGCACCACCACACCCGGGCTCTATTTCCTAATTTTAAAATGGACATAGTAGCTCTAGCCTGGTGAAGTTGGTGTGACATTTAAGTGAGAGGATTCATATTATGTCCTTCTCAGAACATCTGGCCCGTGGCAGATGCTCATTTTTAAGGCTCTGTCGCCTCGGTCCTGTGTCTACCCAGCTAAAGGCTAGAAGTGAAGGCTGGGGAGGTCAGCAACTTGTTTATCTATCTATCTATCTATCTATCTATCTATCTATCTATCTATCTATCTATCTATCTATCCATCCTATCTATTTTTTGCGGGACTGGGGATGGAACCTGGGGGCATTCTACCTCTGAGCTACAGCCTCAGCCCTATTTTTTTTATTCTTTATTTTGAAACAGGGTCTCACTAAGTTGTGGAGGGCCTCACTAAGCAACTGAGGCTGGCCTCGAACCCGGATCCTCCAGTCTCAGCCTCCCAAATGCTGGGATTACAAGCGTGCGTCACTACACCTGCCTTAACTTGTTAGTTTATAACAAAACACGTCAGGATCTTTGGGTCTGCATTTTGGAGGAAATATCTTCATTTTCTACTCCATCCTACCATTGACCTCAGCCCCAAATGGTCTTTTACCTGAGAGTGCTGATCAGCTGTCTCCTGCTGTGCAGAACTGGGGGGGGGGCTTCTCTAAGGTGCCTTCTCAGCTGTGCTGAGGACGTGTCTGCATAGAAGGTGCGATGCGGAGTTTTGCTGCAGTGTGGCTGCAGGCAGGCCGTTGCTGGGGACGCCCTCAGATGCCCCTCGCTGGGCCCTGGCTGCTCCGCTGGAGAGCGTACTTGGTCTAGACAGGGCGGCAGGAATCTCATTGTCTTGCTTACCTTAAACCTGACTCTGTCAAATGTCTCAAGAGCTAACACTTTTCTCCCTGGGCCTCTTCAGTTCTATTAAGAAAAACACAACGGAATTTCACTCAGCCGTAAAGAAGAACAGCATATGTCATTTGCAGGAAAACGGATGAAACTAGGGAATATTATGTTCAGCGAGGTTAGCCAGTCTCAAAACGTGAAAGTGAGTGTTTTCACTCATATGTAGAAGATGGAGAGAAGTTGGGAAACAAGAGAGACCTCAGATCAAGAAGGGAAGACGCTGATAGAATAGCAGAAGGGGACTTGAAGGAAACGGCTTAAAACATGCTATGTTTACATATGAAGTTAGCATACCAATTGTGTGTGCATGTGTATGCACGCAAATATGCACATATGTGTGTGTTACTGGGGATTGAACCCAGGGGCCTTCTACCTCTGAGCTATACCTCAAGCCCTATTTTATTTTTTATTTTTGAAACAGGGTCTCACTAAGTTGTGGAGGGCCTCACTAAGTTGCTGAGGCTGACCATGAACCTGCGATCCTCCTGTCTCAGCCTCCCCAATACTGGGATTATTGATGTGCTTTACTAACCAGGGGCCTCTGGTTCAAGACTGCTTTCATTGGATGGGCATTAAGTGGACTGGCCAAAGATCTCTCTGTAATCCTCAGAAATGTCATTCTGGTTGAATTGGCTCTAATTATTATTATTTTTTGGTAATTAAAAGTTTCCTTTGGAAGGAATAAACTTATATTACAGGAAATTAAAAGATTTGTTACCAATTTTCTTGTCTTCTTAATGCCATAATTATAAAGGATAGTAATTATCCTTTATTGAATATTTAATATATGTTAAATTTATGCTAAATGCGTTACATATATAATCTCTTTTTAATGTTTAGAACAATCTTACCAGGAAAAAAAGCACTCATCCTGTATTCCTATAAGGGCAGCTGAGGCTCAACTAAGAAAGACACGTCTGTCTACTGCACTGTAATATCCTTCCTTTAATACCCTGCTTACCCGGGGCTGAAGTTCTGCCTTCTGAACCCTCAACTCTGCACTTTTAGGTATTTCAGTCTCTTCCCTCGTCATTTTGCCAAAGCAAACGTGAGCTCGGGGTGTGAGCTTTGATGTGTGAGCTGTACTGTGTCACTGTTGGGTGGCAGGGACCTTTATTTGTTTGTTTTGGCTTATATCGTAGGTTGGTGAGGATGCCAGATCACTGTCTATCAGAAAGAAGCTATGGTACTGTTATTTGGTCAAACCGGTGGTAAATCTGTGGCGCTTGGTGACCCTTGAGGCAGTACAGGTTCAAGATGTAAGTGGGGTTTCGAGGGTATTTACGCTTTTATGGGTGTGCTGTAATCATCCATCAGAGAGAAGTTTGAGCAATACAAACACCCCTGCACTCGGCCCTCGCTGCGTTTCCTTCCACGTCATCCACTCCCCCTTTCTCCTTCCCGTACACACTAGCGGGATTGCTAGAATGTGCTGCCGTCGGAGATACCAAGAGCACGTCTTCATTTCTCAGACGAGAGGGCCAAGGCCATTGGCTGACCACAGGTGATTACTTATCGCTGATTACCTAATTTGCAGAGCAAACTCATGGCCAGTGACTGGCGGCCGAAGTGACGGCTGGGAAGGATTCTCATTCATCGGGAGGCCCGCCCCGCTTTGCCTCGTTAACATTAACCGGCCCCTGCAGGGGCTCATGGACTCCTAATGATTTCTGTTAAGTTTGAAGAAAAGTTGGATGGCAGATTAATTTCGGCGTGATTCTTCCTGGTATTTCTCATTTAAAAAGGTGCTAAAATCCTAAAATGAGCAAAAATTAAAAATGTCTGCTTTACTCGAGGAGAAAATTGCCTCTTTGCAGAAATGCTGTTTAAGGAGTATTGACTGGATTCCACTGAGATGTTTGTCTGGCAGGAGCCCCTGCACACACCTGCTTTCCTTTCTTCTTCCAAGTTTGTCTCTTCCTTCCTTCCTTCCTTCCTTCCTTCCTTCCTTCCTTCCTTTCTTCCTTTCTTTTCTTCCCTCCCTCCTTCCTTCCCTCCTCTCTCTTTCTTTCCTTCCTTTTTTTCTTTTGCAGAACTAGGGATTGAACCCAGGGACAAATTTGCTGAGTTTCATTTTTTTAAGCCTGCCTGCCTTCCTTCCTTCCTTCCTTCTTTTCTTTTTGTAGTACTGGCGATTGAAACTGGGGGCATTCTACCTCTGACTACACCCTCAGCCCTGTTTTTTATTCTTTATTTTGAAACAGGGTCTCGCTAAGTTGCAGAGGGCCTCACTAGGTAGCTGAGGCTGGCCGAGAACCCAGATCCTCCTGTCTCATCCTCCTAAGTATTGGGATTACAAACATGTGCCACCATGCCCAGCAAGTTTCATTTTTAATTGACAAGTAATTGCATATATTGATGGGTACACAGCGATGTTTTGACGTACGTATCCACTGTGGAATATCAAATCAGACTAATTAGCATATCTATCACTTCAAACACTTTTCAGTTCTTTATGGGAGAACATTAAAAACCTTCTCTTGTAGTTATTTTGAAAGATTCAATACAGTATGTTTAATGAAATAAGGCAAGCACAGAAGACAAATACCACATGAGCTCACTTATATGTGGAAAATAAAAAGAAATAAGGAGCAGGACGGTGGTCACCAGTGGCTGGAGGCGGGGGAGGGGGGTGGCGCTGGTGAGCAGGCACACAGTTACAATTAGACAGGAGAAATAAGCTCCGAAGTTCTACGGCTTAACAAGGTTACTACAGTTACTGAGAGGATGCACCTCAGATTAAGTCTGACCACCCTCCCCATTCCCACACAACGTGGTAGCTACGTGGAGTTATTTAACAGATCTGTTAATTCGTCTGATTACAGTGATCGCTTCGCAATGTATGCGTGTGTCAAAACATCATGCCGCGCGCCGTAGACATATACAATTTTTATGTCAAAGATAGCTCAATAGAGCTGTTAGAAAGATGAAAACTGCAGCACGAGAAGTTCTGCCAAATGAAATGTGCGTAAGAGGGAAAGAGAGCTCGGAGAGAGAAAAGGTGAATCAACGACAGAGCCGAGTTCCGTGCACTTAGTGGAATTCGTACACAGCCTCTCCGGGGTATGGAATCCTTCCAACCATATTCTCAGTGGACTGAAAACCATCTACTGGTGAGCAAGGTCCGCAGGCGTGCTGTGCTGAGCCGTAAGGCCTCGGCAACCATTCGGGGTATTCTCCTGCCCTCTGCTCTCCACGGGGGCCGGGCTCCAGGCCCAGGAAACAACCACGATGTGTCAGAGGTCTGTGGGCAGAGGCCCGAGTGATGGTGAAGGAGGCGTTTGAGGAAGATGCACCTTACCAGGGCAGGTGGGATGGGCTGGGATCGAGCAGGTGTGCACGGAGGAGTCCAGCTGAGAAGGGACTGGGTGATTCCACTACGTCGGGATGTTAGAGTGAAACCACTGGAGGTATTCATTCTGCTGTTTATCCTTCTTCCTACTCTCCATCTTAGTTGTGTCATTTATGCGCATGTCTTGCTGACACCCTCATCCTATAGATTATACACTTTTGGGGGGCAGAGCTCATGTCTTACACATCTCTAATTGTACCTTGCACATGGCAGGTGCCCGATACATACACTTTTTACTTATATTTGAGGCACATCTAGTGTTTCTTTAAAAAGCGGATGTATATATATATCTTGGTTACAAAGGTGAGTGTTCCCCTCTGAGTACAATCTGAAAGGAAGCTATAGCAAGTGTGAAAAGTTTTAGATCTAAAATGCAAGGATAAAAAAGGAAACAACATACATGAAGGGAAGGTTAGAAATAGGGACCTGGAGAAAAAAAATCCAAAGATCTGTGGATCCTCATTATCCAGAAACGCCAAGAAATAGGATTCTGGGCGGATCTTGGGCAGAGCATCAAGGTAGAGAGAGAGGTAGAGTCGGGGTAGGAAGGGGAGCTGGCACTGGGGGGGGCGGCTCACCGCAGGAGGCGGCTTTGGTCAAGGACGGGACGCAACTGTCATTACCTTGCCACCGATCATGGTTGACTCACCTTCTGTCATGACTTGCCTTTCCTCGCCACCGATCATGACTGGACGTTGCCACCTATCATGGTTGACTTACCCCCTATCATGACTGGACATTATTTTGCCGCCTATCATGGTTGACTTACCTCCTATCATGGCCCAGTGTAAAGGCACAGGTCTGGGTTTAGCTTTACCCCTTGGGAAAATTGCTAAACGTCTCAGACTCTACTTTTCTTTTATGTGTGGTGCTAAGACTTCCATCTACTTAGTACAAATGTTGAAGGGATCATAGCCAGTGAGTTCTAGTGTACAGTGACCACACCCTAAGGGGTATCTATTATTATTGTTATTATCTATTTATTTATTTATTTTTTGCAGTACTGGGGATGGAACTCAGGGGCATTCTACCTCTGAGCTATATCCCCAGCCCTATTTTTTACCTTTATTTTGAAACAGGTTCTCACTTAGTTGCAGAGAGCCTCACCAAGTATCTGAGGCTGGCCTCGAACCCGGATCCTCCTGTCTCAGCCTCCCAAGTCCTGGGATTACAAGCGTGCGCCACCACGCTGGCTCATTATTGTTGTTGTTGTTGTTATTATTACAGTTTACCTCTTCTGGTGGGCAATCTCCCACCTCTATTGATGAGTGCATCCCTGAGACAATTGTGCTCCAGATGTCATTACCTAAAGTGAAATAAATAGAGGAGACATAGGGATTTATTGTGGGATAAGGGTTTTGTCATGTTTTAAGCAAAGCCGCTGTCCTCTGGTCCCTGCTAATCTCCTAACCCTCTTGGTCCACGTGGAGGTCCTGGAGCTCAGGATCTTGAGGCTCTCCATGTGGGGGCCCCTCCCCAGCCCCTAGATGTCAAACCCTTGGAAGGCTCTGCCTCCTGCTAGCCCCACTTCCCGGAGGTCAGTC
Organism: Graphiurus murinus; assembly: GCA_004027655.1. Taxonomy (NCBI): domain Eukaryota; kingdom Metazoa; phylum Chordata; class Mammalia; order Rodentia; family Gliridae; genus Graphiurus; species Graphiurus murinus. Next base: position 19,157 of record PVLC010029828.1, read on the forward strand.
CCGGATCTAGCATACAGGCCAGAGAGTCTTATAAGCACCAGAACCCTCAGCTCAGCTCCAAAGAGAACTGTTTTTCCCAATTTCCTTGGTACCCAAATTATCTTTTTCTAAAGCAAGTTCATTCCTATGGGATTTAGAAAGCAAGAAACCTGTCTTTTCCCAGGAGAGAGACTGTCACCGCAGTGTTCGGTAGGCTCCGGTTGTTCAGGGGTTGCCAGGAGATGGGTGAAGCCTGGCTCAGGAGGTGTGCAAGTCACGGCTGTCACCTCCCAGGCCACAGCCCTCATCGCAAGGTTTAGCTCACCTGAGAGCCACCTGGTGCATTTAGGTTTCAGGTCCCGGGTCCCTAGGTCTGGGATGTATCGGGCGCCCCAGGCTGAACCCTCAGCCATGAGGCCCCAATAAAAGACGCCGGCTAAATGCTACTGGTTCGAACCTCTTTTATTATATCTCTCTTTCTGGGATCAAGGCGTTGCACAAACGATAACAAACACAATACAGAGGTTGTCTTTCCAAATAGTGCTTTTCCTACAGCTTTCCAACTAACCCCCTCTCTCTGCAAATCCACCTTTCACCAGCAACCGACAACCTTTCTTCCCAGAACTTCTCCAGCGACTTCCCAACCAGCTTTTCCTCCAGCAGCTATCTTGCAGATCTCTAGCCAGCTAGCCGCGCGCTCTAGCTAGCTCTGCTCTAGCTTCAGCTCAGCACCAGGCCTAGCTTCAGCTCCGGCTCTCAACAGCAGCAGCCACCCGACCTCTACTACTCCTC
>PVLC010029829.1:0-19928 GCA_004027655.1 Graphiurus murinus
CAAAAGCACAAACAACAACAAATGCTGGCGAGGGTGTGGAGAAGTGGGAACCCTAATACATTGTTGGTGGGATTGCAAACTTGTGCAACCACTTTGGAAAACAGTATGGAGGATCCTCAGACGAATGGGAATAAACCTACCTTATGACCCAGCAATACCACTTCTGGGTATCTACCCAAAAGAATGGAAACCAAACTATGCATTATAGCTTTCATTTGTTAAGCCTACGCAGCCTATGCAATCATTAGAATTTGTTCAAGAGGGCAGAGATCAGGGCCTGAAGCTCCAGGGTAAATGGGGACAGTCCAGAACCTTTTGCTGAAACAGGAAGATAAGGTTCAAAAGAGGTCCCACTCTGGGGCTGAGGTACCAATATCAAATGGGTATCAACTTTTCCAGATTTCCTGGAGCAAATGCATTGCTGTTATGGGAAACTTCAACTAGCAATGGGGATCTATATTTCTTTCTATCTCCATAATAGTGGTTGTTTATTTACCAAAGGAAAAGTTATGGTTTATAAATGTAACCTTTACCTGGCACTAAAAGACTGGGAGAGGAGGGCTTGTAGCAAAAATAAAAGGTGCTAAATCCGCTAGAGAAAGGCACCTGTGTAAGTTGCGTAGGGATTCTTGTGAGGACCGTTTATCACATGGAATGAGGAAGGCTAATTTAGAAGAAAACAAGTGGACAAAGCCTTGCTGAGGAAGAAAGTTTAGGGAGCAATTCTACCATCTAGAAATGGCCTCAAATAGTACAGCATCAGCTAGCTGAGTACTTTAAAAACAATAAATATTGGTTCAGAGAAATAAAAATAACCATCAGTTTATTTCATGGTCCCAGTACCGCAAAACAAACAAAAACTGATATTATGAATTTGCTGTAGAATATTTAGAGAAATTTTCTAAGGTGTGTGTGTGTGTGTGTGTGTGTGTGTGTGTGTGTGTGTGTGTGTATGTGAGTGTAGATGGGCACTGGGGTTTGAACCTAGAGGCATTCTACTTCTGATCTACATCCCTTAGCCTTTTTAATTTTTTTTTTATTATTATTTGAAACAGGGCCTCACTAATTTGCTGAGGTTGGCCTTGAACCTGGGATCCTTCTGTTTCAGCCTCTCAAGTACTGGGATTACATTAGTATACCACCATGCCCACCTCATCCAGATATTTTTTAAGTATTACTATACCATCTTACTGATTATCAATCTGCAATTGTCATTCTCAAAGAAAGATCTTTCATTTAAAAATATTTGCAGACAAGCCACTAATAGTTTAATTAGCTGGGCTCAGTGGCACACACCTGTAATCTCATATATGTGTGTATGTGTGTGTGTGTGTGTGTGTGTATACATTTGAATAAGTAATTGGTTCAAATAGTAAATTTATATGGCATTTTTATGAAACATAAAGAAGAAACTAGTCTTACCAGTTGCCTTTTGGATTTATGAACTGCTGCACTGTATAGCCAAACTGTTCATTTGAAGTTCCAGAAAATATTTTTGCTTCTGGGAGACCAACATTGTATGCCAAACAATAATTTAAAATGCCTGTTAAGAAAAATGAAAACAAAAGTCCATATTTACCATTTTTTAATGTAAATCTATAATATAATTGTTAAAGCCCATTAAAAAAAACTTGTTTGACCTCATAAGTATTGTCCTTATTAGTGCTTACCAAGAAATACTGGCAACTGCATCTAAAATACTTACTTGGGGCCCTGGAACCATGCTAAATACTTCATATTTATGATTAATTATCTAACTGTCCTCATAGAAACCTTAGGGGACGGTTAATAATATTATTTTAGTTTTGCAGAGACTTCTGAGGTCCTAGGAGGTAAGAGTGTCTCACAGCTGGAGAGTGGTAAGGGTAAAGGCAAGATGTGAGCACAGGAACAGCTGGTTCAAGATCCTGAGTGCTCAAGCCACTGTCCTACCTACCTCTAAGGATTCTATGTCATTTGAGTTCTGTTTGTACTTCTCAACACACTAAGACTCTAAATCACTCAAGCACAGTATCTGAAGGGGACTTTCCATTTCTTCTGAATTCCCTTGCAGATCTTGACATGGTCTCTATATGAAATGTCTGTTGAGAAAGTAGAGCTGACTATATCAAAAGAGGTAGAAAAATCACAGCTACTTGAAAATTGTATCATTTTCTTACAGAAGTGAGCATTTCAGAGAATAAAAATGTAGGGGAAAGTGTCATAGCTTTTTTACTCCACTGGGAACTGTCAAAAGTGCTTTTGCTTTTTGATGCATCTTCCTAAATGATAGAGAAATGATGATCATAAAAAAAAGAAAAAAGACCAAGGAGCATAACGTTGTACTAGGCTTTTTTGAAAATTCTTGTTTCTGATGCAAAGGGGAAGAGGGGAAGAAGGGAAGAGTGAGCTGTCTCCTTTTTGACACTTTCAGCACTGATGCTGGTAAGCCATCATTCTATGACAGCTGTTTGCCAATAAAAATGCTTTCCATGGAAATGGAATGTGTGTCACATTGTTTAAGGTCAGTATTTATCTTTGCAGACACTGAAGACAGAGTGGACTACTTAAAATCAACATTTTAAAGTCCCACTGACATGTGTTTTATAAAAAAAAAAAAATACCATAATCTGTGAAGTGCATAGCATATAGTCTATTGTTCAAGTCTGGAAGAAGACTGCCTGCTCTACCACTATACCTATAAACCTCTGGGAATGCTTCAGAGGAAAAAAAATGAAGTCAATGATAAAGTAGTCGATGTGCCTCTCTGAGTGCCAAAATCACTCTCCTAGGGATTTGCTCACTCAGGAAAGCTCAGCTCATAATTTCTTAGAAATATGTGCTGCCAGGAAGAGAAGTACAAATATTAATTTTGAACTACTCTGTAGTAAAATCTACACAGCTCAGCATTTGCAAATGGTATCCTTAACATCTATTTTTCATAGATGCCACTGGTCCTTTTTATTTTTGAAGAAATAAAGTGTGAAAGAAAATAACAGCAAATTAAGCCAAAAACCAGAATTGGCAGTTGGAATACTGGTGCTTCCAGTCAACACTTTATCCTCACCCCATTGTGCAGAACTCACTAAATACTATTTGAATAAATATTTACCAGTTGTCAAACATACTAGTAAAAGCTTGGAGAGATGATGCCAAATTGCTCTCACTTTAAAAATATCTAGAAAGAACATATGTGACTGTATATACAATGACCTCACTTTTACCCCCATTAATTAGACCTTGGAAAATCATGTAATAGCCTGAAATCATGATGGAGTTCATTCTCTCATCTAGCAGTTAAGTCTGACGCCCTATGCGTTCCTTTTGCAGTCATGCCTTGCTTCACAATAGGCATGCATTTCTCAAAATGCATCATTAGGTAATTTCATTTTTGTGCAAACATAATAGAATGTACTTAAATAAACTAAGATGGATATAACATCCCTAGGTGATATAATATTATGGACTGACATTATATCTGTGGCCCACTGTTTGCTGAACTGTTACACAGGACATATATGTAGCATATATGTATTATTATATATGCATATATGTTTATAACTATCATGCTACAGATAAAGAAACGAGTTTATTTTATTATTTAACAGTTTAATTTTATATATGTATAAGTACACATATATCTATGCTTATGTGTTTAAATATACACATATGTGGAATATTATTAAAAAACGTAAAAGAGGTCATTTAATCTCTCGGCTTTAAATACCGCAAGGTCTTGCTATTGCACCAAGAATAAAGTCCAATTTCCCCACCACAGCTCCAAAGGTCCTTCCTGATCTGTTGTTATGATCTTTCTGACCTCACTTCCCATCGCTCTTCTTGCTCTCCATGTTCCAGCCACACTCATTTTCCCACTTTCCCTTGAACACATCCAGCTCATTCTGTCCCTGGCTTTTGAAGCTTCCTGTCCCTCTGCCTATAACACTCTCTCAATTCAGTACTTAGGTCTTGGCACCTAGTCACCATGTAGGTCTTTGCTCAAAGTAGTCTCTCTGCTCTCCTTAAGAGAGTTCCCCTGACCCCTAATGATCAGTAATACTCTGCTCCGTCACTATTCCATGATCATAACAGTGATCACCTGACATATCTATAGTGCTTTGCACCTGTCTCTGCCTACTAAAACACAGGCTCCTTGAGACGTGACTCTGTTTCTTTTATTAACTCTTATTTTCTCAGCACTTAGGCTAATGTTTTTCAAATAAAACATATTTTAATTAATATATGTTCCTCAAAGATGATTTAGAATATAGAGAAAATTGGGGAGGAAAAAGATCACTCAGAGCCCTGACATTCTAATCTAAGTGCAATTAATTTGAATGTATTTCTTCCTCGTATTTTTTCTTCTATGGTTTAAACCACAACATATGTCCCAATCTGTATCTACTATTTCTTAAGGCTTATGCCTTCTTTGAAATTTCAGAATTGTCCTGACTCATTTGACCCCCATAATAATCTTGTGGAACAGCAAATCCTAGCTATTATTATCAATTTACAAAAAAGGGAACTGGAACTCATGAAGGCTAAGTGCCCTTCTTGCTCAGCATCACACAAATGGTAGCTGACCTCTGAGTCTTGGTTTGGCTCATCTTCTCCAACTGCATTGCTTGGAATTTCCATTCATAAATGGTCTGCTCAGTTTCTTTTCTTTCTTTTTTTTTTTTTTTTTTTTGCAGTACTGGGGATTTAACTCAGGGGCATTCTACCTCCGAGCTACACCCCCAACCCTATTTTTTATTCTTTATTTTGAAACCGAGTCTCACTAAGTTGCGGAGTGCCTCACTAGGTTGCTCAGTTTCTTCATGAAACATGCCACTCTTCATCATCATTCTTTCATTCCACTGATCCAAAATCTCTCTTTTCTTGCTATTTAAATTTTTCCCTCAAGACCCAGTTTCTTTTGGTAAATCTTGACAATCTCAACTCATCCACTTACTTCTCTTTTAAAAACCTTTACAATTCAATATCTGTGTCATCATTTCACAGTTAGCACATGTTATCTGATCAGCTTATATAAATTTAATACTTTTATATAAAGCATTCAGTTTAACCCAACATCTATTTCTTCCTTTAAATCCTAATGCTTATAATAATATGTCTCCGTGTCTGTCTTCCTAACCTAATTGGATTGTACGGAAATTAAGAACCATATCTGGTTCATCTTGTTTCCTTCCTCTCAACCATGGCCATATGTTTATACAGACTAAGACATAGATCATTCAACACATATTTATCTAGCTCTATTGTCCCAGGAGTTTTTCTACATCTTGAGGAAATAGAAAATGAACAAAATGGACAACATCCCTACTCATTACACTTCCATTCTAATTTCACTAAAACTAAAAACAAATACATCATAATGGTATGAGTATAAATATACAGATAGGTATCTGCAGGAGTGGGCCAGAGTGCAATCTGAGGGTCCAATGGTCTGATATTAAAACCATCTCTTTCTTCCTGAGCCCACCTCTCACTTTTGATCTTTACTCTCTTGTCTTAACCTGAATTTCTCCATATATATCTCTCGGCATCCTTCTACAAATGAATCTGTTCCATGAAAAGTTCACTACATTCATCCTTCAGTGTATGTAGATAGGCTTATATTTTTACTGGCCACACAGATTAGACCCTGCTCCCACCAATCTTTACTACAAATATGCATCCTTAAGCTCTGAAAATTATATAATGGGAGTCAATAGACTACCCTGATAATTTTTTATTGTTGTTCCGATGGACTGACACATTTTGTTTTATACATTTATTTATTTCTGTTCTTTGTTTCAAAAGACCTTTTTCTTTCTCATCTTCACTGTGTCTTGAGAACAAAACTACCTTAAGTTATCCAATCCCGAACTACATATTTCTATTTTGAATAGTCTTATAAGTTAAAATTGGATTCCAGAGTAAAGTGAAAGAATAAATTCCATATTTGCTAAAACTAACTCTTAAATAATTCCAAAATAAAAAGAAAAAAAAACCTATTTTATACATGATTTGAAACCCACAGGGCAGAAAGTCCTATAATTTTTTAAATGAGTCAAAACACAAAATAAACCTGCATAAGTTAAATAATGCTTAAATCTCTGCTTTGTCTATGGTATTAAAATGGCAATAAGCCAGGTTAAAACACTATTCCCTTTTTTGTGTGTGGAAGTAGAAGACATTTTATCCTTTGCTTAGAAAAACCCTTGATGAACTGAGGCAAAGATAACATTTTTAGGGCATCAGTCATAAAGAGGCAGAGCTGCTAAGGAGAATACTAAAGAGATTTTGGAGGAAGGAAGGAAGGAGAACAATGAAGAAAGGAAAAGAAAGGAAGCAGGGTCAGCAACACAGTGGTGTGTGGCTGAAAACTTATAGAAGCAGGCTGCCTCACACTGTAGTTCAGTCGGCTTTGTATTGGTATAATTGGCTGGCCTTCTATCTTACCCATCTACACCCACAAGCCTTGTATGAGGAATTTTGTGGGGGGAATCAGCTTGCTCAATAGAAATGAACTACAGGAGGACTAGTGTGTTAGGAGAGATGGTTCTCCATGGGTCTCTTGCCCCTCTGTGTATCTTGATGGATGTATGGTCAGTTTCCTGTGACCACTGCAGCAAGTTACTACAAAGTAGATAGCTTGAAAAACAGAAGTGTATTCTCTCACAAATCTGGACACCAGAAATCTGAAATCAAGGTTTGGGCAGGGCCATGCTTCCTCTGGAGGGTCCAAGGGAAGATCCTTTTCTCGCCTCTTCTGGCTTCAGGGAAAGGTCGGCATTCCTTAACCTGGGTGTGTATCACTCCACTGTCTGTCCTGTGGTCACATCACTTCATTCTTTGTTTGTGTGTCAAATGTTCCCTTGCCTCACTTTTATAAAGATACATCTCATTAGTGTTAGGGCCTACTAGCTAATCCAGGATGTTCTCAACTCAAGAGCCTTCATTTTTCCAAATAAGGTAATACTTACAAGTTCCAGAGATTAAAACATGAATATATCTTTTCAGGAGCTATCATTAAACCCACTATGCTCTGCTGTTTGATCCCCCCAAATTCATACCTATACCACATGCAAAATGCATTATACTAACTTCCAAAATCTCAAACCATGAAGGCAGTAACTCTGAGCCCACATTCTCATCTGAATATTAACAACTCTAAAATCCAAATCTCATCACCCAAATCAGATGTAAGTGTGATTCTAGGAGCAAAATTCTGTCTTGGAGCAAGATTCCTTTCTATCTGTGGGTTTGAAAAGCTAGGAAACAAACAATTTCAAAAATATAATGATGGGGGCTGGGTGTGGTGGCTTACACCTGTAATCCTAGTACTTGTGAGGCTGAGACAGGAGGATAACTTGTTTGAGACTAGTCTCAGCAACTTAGTGAGGTCCTCAGCAACTTAGTGAGATTCTGTTTCAAAATAAAAAAAAATAAGCCAGGCGTGGTGGCGCACGCTTGTAATTCCAGCATTTGGGAGGCTGAGACCAGAGGATCCGGGTTCGCGGCCAGCCTCAGCTACGCAGTGAGGCACTCCAAAACTTAGTGAGACTCGGTTTCAAAATAAAGAATAAAAAAATAGGGCTAGGGGTATAGCTCGGAGGTAGAGTGCCCCTGAGTTCAACCCCTAGTACCACAATAAATAAATAAATAAATAAATAAATAAATAAATAAATAAATAAAGGGCTGAGGGTAAAGCTCAGAGGTAGAATGTCCCTGGGTTCAATCCCTAGTACCACCGGCAAAAAGAAACAGAAAAAAAAAATGTGTGTGTGTGTGTGTGTGTGTGTGTGTGTGTGTGTGTAAAAGTGAAGCAGGCATTTGATAGCCAGTTCCATTCCAAAAGACAGAAATTGGAAGGAATATGAGTCACTAGTCCCAAGGAAGTTTAATATCCAGGAGAGAAAATTCCATTTAATTTCAAGGCCTGAGAATAAACTTCCATTATTCACAGCTTTCCTTTGAGTCTATGGCAGCTCCATTGGCTTCTGTTTCTCTGTCCTCTTCAGTTAAAGACAGCACTGTTTCTGCTGAGACAACATTTTTAAAAACCTTGTAGGTCTCCAATATATGTCATGGGGATCCATGCCATCAGATAAAAGAGCTCTTCATAGATTTTTCCTGGAAAGCCTCATTTGTCTTCCTGGCTTATAATGAGATGGCTAAGAGGATTCAGGACTTACATACCAAATCTGTTCAGCAAAAGATTGTGCTCCCACACCATGGGTCTTAATAGGCATGATTTCCTAACACTTGAGTTTCTTGATATTGTCTTAATTTGGGCTACTGTAACAAAGCATCATAGAATGGGTGGCTTAAAGCAACAGAAATCTATTTCTCACAGTTCTGGAGGGTAGAAGACTGAGATGAGGGTTCTAGAGTGGTTGGATTCTGATGAAAGCCCTCTTCTAGCTTGCCAATTATGGTTGTTGTTGTATTCTCACGAGGCAAAAAGACAGCTAGCTCTCTAGCCTCCTCTCAATAAAGGCACTAATTTCCTCCTTGAGTGTTCCATCCACATGACCTAATCACCTCTCAAAGGCTTCACTTCCAAATGCAGGGGATTTCAACACATAGATATTAGAGAGACACGAGCATTCGTTTTGTTGGTTTTTGTTTGTTTATTTGTTTGGTTGGTCAATTTTTTGCAATTGGGATAGGATGAGAATTTTCCAGATCATCAAAACTGAATATGGCTGATTCCACTGTTTAACAATTTTTTTCTTCAAGGTACCTCTCTTCTGTCACATTTTACTACATTTAGTATGAAAAAAGTTGGCTACACCTTTAGCATTGTGTTTGGAAATCTGTTCAGCTAAATATCCAAGCTCATTTCTTAAAAGTTGTATATTTTACTATACTTAGGAGGCTGAGACAGGAGAGTCACAGGTTCAAGGCCAGCTTCAGCAACTTAGCAAGATCCTGTTTCAGAAAAAAAAAGGACTGAGGGTGCGCAGACGTAGAATACCCCTGGTTTCAATCTAACTATAGGACAATTAGACTCAGATTTCTGTCTCTATACAATGAGAATCACATTTCTTCAAGATTTCATTAGTATTATCTGTATTTCCTCCTAAGCTCTCACCAGAAGTATCTTAAGCATTCATGTTTCTGTCAATAATCTCTTCAAAACACTCCACATAGATATTCTTTCCAAATAAGGTAAGATGTAGAGGTTTTAGGGACTAGTGCAATGACATTTTTTGAGGGGGGTCACCATTTGACCCAATACAGTAGTATGCCAAGAACGTAAGATGCTGACTGCTCTTTATCTGGTTTCTTTCTCAGGGTGGGGTTTATAGTGAGCAACATCCAAGTATGAAGTAATATTTCCCCAAGGACAAAGAGCAGGTTTGCAGACCCTTGCTGAAAAACAGCAGATTTATCAAGTTTGTTGCTTATTTCCTGCAATGCAACCTCTCATACGTGTGGAGTCCATCTGTGCCTGCAAGAACTATGAGACTATAGTGGGGCAAGGGGAACAAAAGTGAGCATGCTCATTCAGCTCTCTGTGCTGTGAGTAATAAAGTCCTTTATTTCTGATTCATAAATCTCATGTCACCTCTCAGCATCTATGACACAGTAATGGACTAATGTATTGGCTGGTAAAATCAAATATCAGATTTGGTAGAGTCTAGAAACTCCTTAGTCAGGAAGTTGGGGGTCAAATGACAATTAAAATGTTGACTTCTTGGGAGTTCACATAAATATTAGAGGTCCACTATATTTTCATAGTGAGCTAGAACATGGATTTGAATGAATCTTACTTTACTTTTAAGAGGACAAGAGACAGAATCTAGCTGACAACTGGGTAATACCCTACTTCATGATTTGCAGCCATTTTTTTTTATAGTGCATGAGTATATCATTTATTTTAAATTATTCTATGTTCATATTAAAGAAATATAAGCATCACTTCCATGGTCAGAAATAAACCCTGAGGGGGTGTTATAGACTGAACTGCATTTCCTTCAAATTCATACACTGAAGCCCTACCTTCCAATGTGACTGTGTTTGGAAATAGATACCACAAGGATGTAATGAAAGTTGAATGACATAACAGTTGAGCCCTAATCTAACGTGACCCAATCCTCAGAAGATGAGGACACCAGAAAAACATTTCTCCATCACATATGCAGGGAAAAGGCCATAGGAGGACAGAAAAAGAGAAGGTGAATATCTGCAAGCTGGCAGACGAGCCCCAATTCTGAAAGCACCTAGATCTGGGACTGCTGGCCTCCAGAACTGTGAAAAAGTCCATTTCTGTTGATTAAGCCACCCAGACTATGGGATTTTGTTATGGTGGCCCTAGCCAACTAATACAAGGAGAAACCAGATTATACCAGAAATTCCACTAGGTTTTGGAGATAATTATGTCAATATATATATGCACACGTATAAATATGAGAAGAAATATACAGCAGTTTTATCATTTGAAGCTCATATTTTTGTGTAAAATATCCTCTGTGTGTGTGTGTGTGTGTGAGAGAGAGAGAGAGAGAGAGAGAGAGAGAGAGAGAGAGAGAGAGAGAGAGAGAGAGACAGTCTGAGGGAGTGCTGTGGTATGTATTAGGTCATTTCTAGGCCTTTTCACATTTCTTTCACATTTCAAAAATTCGATCTTGAAGGCAATAAACATCTCAAAAAGCCCACTGTAATTGTTGTTTACATCCATTTACTATGACTTAGTGCCTCCTAACAACTCAATAAATTCTCTCTCGCTTTTTTTCTTTTTCCAGAAGGATGCTGAAGGGTGAGCTGCCATCTGGCAGACTCCCTGCCTTTCAGTGGTTTAGAGGGAGATGGTGAAATACAGGAGAAAGAGTGTTGACCTACAGGTTGCTGGGACAGCTACTAGCAATACAATGTTTTTTTTTTCCCTCCCTCCCTCCCTCCTTCCCTTCCTTCCTTCCTTCCTTTTTTCCTTTCTTCTTTTCTTTTTTCCTTTCTTGGAACTTGGAAATGAACCCAAAGGTGTTCTAACCATGATCTACAGATTAGACCTATTGTATTTTTTATTTTGAAACAGGGTCTTGATAAATTACCACCCACTGATCTTGAACCTGTGATCCTCCTGGGATTACAGGCATGTGCCAGGGCACCTTGCTAGCAATACTCTCCCTTGAAGTCACTTTCTATTTTTCTACTTCATCCTAGATCCCTTCTATGTGAAAAGAGAATCCCTTCTTCCATTATGTCTGTCTGTCCCTCTCTTTCTCAAAATAGCATTTTCTTGTAGTTAGCAAGACAGTGCCTATTACCTAACAAGCTGGGTAACAAATTGTATTTCACACCCTGAAGCAATGTATAAAAAAAATAGACCTAACTAAACTTAGCATTTCTTCTGCTATCTCCCTGTTTATAGGTCACTTTTGTGCAAACTTTTGTTTAGAGTCTTCCCACCCATCTGAGCATGCTCACACCCTTCTTTCAACCCCCTCCATACATGCCATTAGCATCTCTTAAGGGAGTATACTACCTCGAAATGCTACTCAACTGTTCTTAAGCGTAAGGTTTGCCTCCACAGCTGCATGATCACTCTTCCCTAACTGGTCGGACCTTTCCTCCTACCCTACTTTTAGTTTATTCAACTGCAGTCTTGGTTGTCCTCAAACACAAGCTGGCCCCATGCCCTTTGCATCTGTTCCCCCTGCATGAAATGTGCATTTTCCAGAGAGTAGCATGTTCAGTCTCGCTGCTTTCTAGTTTCTCTCACACATTATCCTATCAGAGATGCCTTCCCCCACCACCTGTGGCACACTGTGGGCACCCTCCAGTGATCCTTCCAATGATCCCTGTGTCCTGACACTCACATTCTTATGTAATATCCTCCCCTTGGTGGAAGGCAGGAACTGTGACATGAATCAATAGTGTTGAATATTCATAAAGAGAACCAAATGTCATGAACGGCACTTCTGCGATTCCATTGCTGAAGACTGCAATGCCCATCCTGCTAGCAGATGCACTTCCTTACTGGCCTTGATGAGTAGAGAGGCCCACATAGCAAGGAAGCAGGGACAGCTTCTCGCTGAGGACCAGCAAAGGACAGAGGCCCCAGTCAAGCAGCCCCCGAGGAAACCAACTCAACCAGCAATCTGGGTAAGACGAGAAGCGGTCCCTCCTTTGTCCAGAAGCAGGGGAGACCACTCCTCTGGGTGACACCATGATGGCAGCTTCGTAATGACTCCTGACCTACAGGACCCCAGGGAAGCTCTGTCCAAACTCCAGAGCCTGGGAACTGTGAGATAATATATGTATAGTATTTTATATTACTAATGTATGTGGAAATTTGTCATATGACAATAAATAACTAATAGAGAATGCTACATAAAACAACACCTCTTCCCCAAACCTATTTTCTTAATAGAGCATCACTACTATATGTCATATAAATATATATTTATGTCATATAAATATATTTATGTCATATAAATATATTTATGTCATATAAATATATATATATATATATTTTCTGCTGACTTTCTCACTAAAATATATATGGAAAGAACCAAGTTTTGCAAGGATTAAAATTTCTGCAATTTGAGGAAGATAGTTTCCTTAAGAAAAAGAAATATATAAGCCAGGCATGGCGAAACACATCAGTTATCCTAGAACTTGGAAGGCTGAGACAGGAGGATCCCACATTTGAAGTCGGCATGTGCTAACTTAGCTAGACTCTGTTTCAAAATAAAAAGGGTCAGGGGTGTAGCTCAGAAGTAGAATGGCTCTTGGTTCAACCCTCAATATCACACACACACAAAATATATATATATATAATATATTATATATAATATATTATATATAATATATTATATTATTGTGTGTGTGTGTGTAAAATCACTAAACAAAGTTAGGTATAAAATTAAATATTTACTTAGAATGATAAAAGTAACCCTAGAAAATGACATGGTAAAGGCTGACAAATAAAAAACTCACATATTTCACTGATTGCCTGAAACATTTCTACTTCTGTAATATCCTTTTTTCTATAGTTTATGGCTTTCTCTATATTGATCACCTCTTCACATGACAACTTTATAAAATGAAGAAAATAAGATAATTTTTTCTTCTAGCCTGGTAAATCGGTAAATTTATTTATTTATTTATTTATTTATTTATTTATTTATTTATTTATTTATTTATTTATTTGTTTGTTTATTTTTGGTACTGAGGATTCAACCCAATGATGTTCTGCCTCTGAGCTACATCCCCAGACCTATTTTATTTTTTGTTTTGAAAAATATTTTTATTTTGTTTTGTTTCACGATAAAAAGTAAAACTAACTCCTGCTAAATAGCTGAGGCTGGCCTTAAGCCTGTGATCCTCCTGTCTCAGACTCCCAAGTACTGGGATTTCAGGCTTTCCCCCTGCACCCAACAAAATTTCAAGTTATTATTTACAGTTAAGAAAAGTTTTTCATTTTCATACCTCCTTATTTCTCATGTCTTGTAAATATTTAGCACTGTTATCCATTTTCACATAGGAGCAATGGTAGTCAAGTCACCTCAAGTTTTCATTTATGGGGACTGATACAAAAACTCTGAATTGATGAAATTTAATAATTAGTTTCCTACCAATGTTGTTGAAATATGTCATGTTATAGTAGATAAGAGACAGTGACCTTCACATTTGCATATTTAATAAAAAATACAAGGTTATAAAACTCATGGGAAGACACCTGCCAACAAGGTTTCCCTGCAACTTAAGCTTGACTTGGTTTACGGATTATCTGCCTATGTCCCTAAGAAGAAGGACTGGGACTATTTTGCTAACTGCCATTGTCATGGTTTGGATCTTAAGTGTTCCTCAGAGGCTCACAGGGTGCAGCAGCGTTCAGAGGTGGGGCCTGTGGGAGGTGATCAGACATGAGGGCTCTGACCTCACTGATGGACTAATCCACCCAGGGATTCACAACTGAAAGGGCTCTCAGGAGAGGGTGGGAACTGTTGGATGTGGAGCGAAGTTGGAGGAAGTATGCATTGGAGGATGCCCCTGAAGGGTGTATTTTGTCCCTGGTGCTTCTTTCTCTGTCTCTGTCTCTTTTTCTTTCTCTCTCTCCCACTTCCTGACCGCCATGAGGTGAGTAGCTTTGCTTTTCCCCTTGCCCCCTGCCATGGTGTTCTGCTTCACTGCAGACCCAGAAACAATGGAGTCTCTGAAACTATGACTCAAAATAAAACTTTCCTCCTTGAAGTTGAGAAATCTGACTCACAGAGCCATATTGTCCAACACTCAGAATAGTACCTGGAACAATAGTTGTGCCTTAGTAATGGCTATTTAACAGGCAGAAAGACTCATTATCTCACCATTCCACCAAACAATAAGCCATGCAGAGAATGGGAGAACAATGAAGACCAGCTTAATTAATAACGTCTCAGAAGTCAGGGCTAATTCAAAAGAAGAGTTTGAATGTAGGCTACTGAGCAGATATATAGACAGATGAATAATAGGTATATTAATAAATAGGTACTACATATAGATACATATATTAATAAATCCCACTGTATATTTAAGTGTATATATGTACATATGTAAATGAAATGTAATCAAATTTTATTTTATCTTTGGAATTTTAGAGAACACAAATTTTATTCTTATCTAGCTATAGGAGAATCTTTGAAAGAAGGCTGGCTATATTTGGGGTGATGTGTGGCAGAAGGATGCCAAAGAAAGAAGTACAGTATTTTTTAACTAAAATAATCCATTTCCTAAACAAGGACAACAGTAGATAGAGTGTCTAAGAGCTTGATTTCTGCAGTTGGAATAACTCTGTGACCTTGGTCAAGTTTCTCTTTCTATATAAGCCATTGCTTTCTCATGTGTAAAATAGTTACCTGTACCTGCCTCATTGTCATCTGGTGAGACATAGGAAACTGTCACCCAGGTGCATATCAAGTGAGAGGCACTTGGTCAGAGTGTTTTTGTTTTTACTCTTAATATCATTACTTAGTACTAAGGAGTGTATACTTCTTGAGAAATATAATAAAGTATGCCAATTTGAGAACTCATTTTCATCACTAACATAAAAAGCACATCCTGAATAGATTTCCATTTAAGTTCTTGAAAACTGCTGCATAATCAGCAGGAGCATGGCATGGTGCTGCATTTTGCTGATACACACAGAAAACATGCCATAAAAACCAAGAAAATATCATCAGTCCATGGACCCTCCAGGAAGCCACACTAACAGGAAATGGGATTATTCAGACCCTGACTCTGGAACTAAGCAAACAAACTTCAAACTCTAACATGCAACTAATCATTGCCCAGAATATATATGGTCACAGGAAATGGTCATAGGTCACATTAGGTCTTTTGAACACATACACAACCACAGGAAATCTCATTTCCAATGGCATTGTCTTCACACTGAAAGGTCAGTAATGGAGGTAGAAAGCAACTCCTCCCAGAGCAACTAAACTTAGAAATTATTGGTCCTTTGTAAATGATCACATATATTGTGCAGATTTAAGGCCTATAATGTCTGACTCATAGCACTTTAAAAAAGTTCAAAGGCCAAAAGCACAAAATGATCCCTAAAACTGTTTTTGAATATAGCAGCGTAACACTCCCCTTTGCCTTCATTAAGAGAGAAAAATGCAATTTCCTTAAATTCTTTAAGTGTAGAACTTCACATTCAATAAAGATATATTAGCCAGGTGCCTATAATCCCAGCTACTTGGGAGGCTGAGGAAGGAGGATTACAAGTTTGAGGCCAACATGGGCAACTTAGTGACACCCTGTACTAAAATAAAATTTTAAAAGGCTGGGGATGGCCAGGGGTGGTGGTGCATGCTTGTAATCCCAGCACTTGGGAGGCTGAGACCCGGAGGATCCAGGTTCGCGGCCAGCCTCAGCTACTTAGTGAGGTCCTTCACAACTTAGTGAGACCCTGTTTCAAAATAAAGAACATAAAATAGGGCTGGGGATATAGCTCGGAGGTAGAATGCCCCTGAGTTCAATCCCCAGTGCTGAAAAAAAAAAAGGCTAGGGATGTAGGTCAGTGGTGGAGCACACCTAGGTTCATATCCCAGTACCACCAAAAAAAGAAAAAAAAAAAAAAAAGGATAGGTGCTTCCCTGTGGAGAGGTTCACAAGTGATGTTAGATATGAAAAGAAGCCCTTCTGGAGAATGCAGCCTCAGATCCTCCAATTCCTCAAGTGTCTGACATTTGATGTCACATGATACACACTCCATCTTAAAAAGTCTCTTAAATAAAGAAATAATGATAAAAATGTATGAATAACAAATACATGCATTTAAAAATAACATATGTTTCCAAAATCTGCAAACTATTTTTCCCTTCATAATGTCATTTGGTGCTTCCAGTGATCCAACATAGTAGTAAATAGTTTGCATGTGACCCTAATCTATACATCTCAAAAGATAGACATTTTAAAATTGTAACTCAAAAACATGCTTCATGAATAAAAAAGAATGAAAAATTTAAAAATATATGGAACTTCACTTTACATCCACTAGATTATAAAAAGCAAATGAAAATCTAAAGTTGATGAAATTAGCAAACTCTGCATTACAGAGGTCTACAGTGTTCAAAATGTGATGAGAGCTAAAAAATAATAAAAAAAACATAATCTTTGACACAATAATAATTCCCCTCCTGGAAATCATCCAAAAGGAAAAAGAAAAAAAGAAAAAAGAAAAGCTTCTTGTACAAGGATTTTTATAGCCACATTATTTACAGTAGGGGGAGGAGGAAATCCCACAGGAAGCAACCTAAATATCCAACAATGGGACAGAAGTTAACCAACTGTAACATGGCAGAATGCATTAATGTAAAGTTACAAATATAAAATCCAAATTGAAAAACATATAAACTGCATTAGGTTAGAAAAGCAATGTATGCCTTTGCTTATAAATGGTGAGTGTATCTAAGAAAAATTTACATCCACACTTCTAAACACCAATAGAAAGAAATATAAATACTTTAAAATGATCTTTTAGTATTTATCATTTTCTATAAAGGTAATAAAATATTCAGCTTTGTAAGAATAGCTTTTAGAAACTGAAATAATTAGATTTACTATTTCAATACATACACTTTACAGTCATAGAAAAGGGGATAACTAATATAAGCAAATAAACAGATTTGCAAAATTAAAGGTGAGTTAAATTTGTCAACTAAAATATTTTCCATTATAAAATTTAAATTTTAGAATACTAATTAATATAATACATACTTTTAAGCCTTTTCAAAAAATCTACTTTTTCATCAGTTAAAATGTCACATGGTGAACATTAAAAATTAACATTTGGTTTTTAAAATGGAATTCATAAAATGCTAGTCTAGATTTTCTCTTTTGGTAATAAAGGACTTGGTTATTTGAATCAACCATAAAATATCAAGCCCTGAAACTGATAGGGAATTACTAGCATTTCTAAAATATTGCTTCAAGAGAAGCAAATAAAAACATTCTCCTTAGAAAGATATCATCACACACCTCAAATTATTTTATCAAATAACTTTTTTTTCTAATCTAACATCCAGCAAAGATGAGCAGGTACCAGGGAAGAAAAGACACCACCCATGAAAACTGCTACAAACAGACAACAGGCATGCAGGGAGTTCAGACAATGACATCAATACACACAGACTATACAGCAACTATGCTTACATAAGTCATGAAGGAAACAACCTAACTTAAAAACTTTAGCAAAGAAGTTGAGAAAGACACCAAATAGGAATTCTACACCTAAAAAATTCAATAACCAAAATAACAACTAAATGAATGGTTTAACCACAGGATAATACTGTTGAAACAAGAATTAATGAATAATAATATTGGACAGAAAAAAATCTATCTCAAATGAAATGTGGACAAATATATAGAAAGACAATACAGTAGATAAAAGTAAGAGGCATAAGGGATATTGTGAGAAATTCTACTATGCATTTATTTATTTATTTATTTAGTGGTGCTAGGGATTGAACCCATAGAAGTCCTACAACTGAGCTACACTCACCTTCAGCCCTTTTAATTTTTTTTTGAAACAAGGTCCCACAAAGTTGCTGAGGCTGGCTTTAAACCTGCAGTCCTCCTGTTTGAGCCTCCCAGGTAC
Organism: Graphiurus murinus; assembly: GCA_004027655.1. Classification (NCBI taxonomy): domain Eukaryota; kingdom Metazoa; phylum Chordata; class Mammalia; order Rodentia; family Gliridae; genus Graphiurus; species Graphiurus murinus. The sequence goes on from PVLC010029829.1 coordinate 18,062, forward strand.
TAGGAGCCACCAGACCTAGCTTACAACCTGTTCTTTTTATTCACGGCAGTTATGTTCTACAGAGAAGCTGTTAATACTGAATTAGCAAATACACAACCATTTCTGCTAGGGGAAGTAAGGTTCCTGTGTGTCTCTGGTTATAATATAGTCATCAACCAATTGACATATAACTTTGTTTTATGTGTGTCTCTATTACAAGACATCTTATTAATATATATTTTTGTTTCATTGAAACTGAGCACTTGGTCAACAACTCTTTCACTCATGCTTGAAGGAAGAGTCTTCAGCATACACATTTTTCTAAGGTACATTGCAGCCTTTTGTGCACTTAGGAACAATAAATAGGCTTCACCACTATACTTGGAGACCATTTTAAACAGCAAAATCATCAGCAAAAAGCTAAAAATACAAAAAAAACTTGGTGATAAATAGAACATGGAAGGCATACTTGTTTGATACGAAACAAAGAGGCGGAGCATCGCCTTACTTGACCTCAGTTAGGAAAGTGTTCACTGGGTGAATCAAGATTTTTGCTGCTCTGTGAATGTCTGAAAATGGTCATAAAACTCCTCTACTATTGAATTTGGGATTTCAAATACAATAGCCCACCCTCATCCAAGATTTCTCTTTCATAGTGAACCATGGTCCAAAACTCCTAGATGGAAAGTTCCAGAAATCAGTAATTTGCAAGCCTTATATTGTTTGCTGTTCTGAGTAGCATGGTGAAATCTCCCACTCAATCCTGCCTGAAATGCAGAATCATCCCTTTGTTCAATGTATCCACTCAGTATACACTACCTGCCTGTTACTCACTTAGTATCCATCTTGGTTATCAGAATCTCTGTTGTGTTATCTTAGTGCTTGTGTTCAAGCAACGCTTATATAGTAGCTCAATGGCATGTCACAATATGTTATTCACTTCACTTTCCCTTATCACACAGGGACTATATCATTTCACCTCATCACAAGAAGGGCAAGTACAGTATGATCAGATATTTTGAGAGAGATACAATAAGTGCATATCCACTTGTATTATAGTACATTGTAAAAATTATTCAATTATATTATTAATTATTGTTATTAACCCTAATGTTAATCTGTAAATTAAACTTTATCAATGATATGCATGTATAGTATGTATGGGACTTGGCACCATGTACAGTTTCAGGGCTCCACTGGGATTCTTGATGTGTATTCCCCAAGGATAAGAGAGGACTACTGTAAATATTAGAGAACACGCAGATTTGCAAATACAAACTGCAAATAATGAGGGGTCAACTGTATGTGTGACTGACATTCCAGAGAGGTAGAAAAGAAAATAAAGTGGGCAGAAGAAATGTATGGAGAAATACTGGCTGAGGATATTTTAAAGAAGAATAAGGGAAACTCTAAAAATAAGACACAAAATTATTGAAATAGAAGATAAATGTATAACATATAAATAATAAATTAAGCTCAAAATTGCTTCTTTGAAAGTATTAAGAATTTCATAAACTCCTGGTCATTGCTTATGGTAACATAAAAAAGAATCATATTCCTAGACATAAATCTATCAGGTGCTTTGTGAATCATCTGCACAGAAAACTATAAATCATTATTGAGAGAAATTAAAAAGACCTAAATAAGTGGAAAGACACATCATATTCATGAATAAGAATACTTAATTATAGCCGGGCGTGGTGGCGCACGCTTGTAATCCCAGCATTTGGGAGGCTGAGACCGGAGGATCCCGGTTCGCGGCCAGCCTCAGCTACCTAGTGAGGCACTCCGCAACTTAGTGAGACTCGGTTTCAAAATAAAGAATAAAAAATAGGGCTGGGGGTATAGCTCGGAGGTAGAATGCCCCCGAGTTCAATCCCCAGTACCG
>PVLC010029830.1:0-19924 GCA_004027655.1 Graphiurus murinus
TTATTTCGAAACAGATTCTAAGTTGCTAAGGCTGGCCTCAAACCTACAATCCTCCTGTCTCAGCCTCCCAAGTACTGGGATTACAAGCATGCCCCACCATGCTCAACTTCGATATAAAATTTCTGAACTGAAAAATGTTGGACGTTTCTAACCAGTTCCTTACAGGGATGCATGCTGAACTTCTTGTTTGAAATACCAGCCATAGAAAAAGAAGCAGGTCTGTTTGATACTGCTCTTTTACTTACTTGGTTGTCTTGTGAATGAACCAGGCTTCATGCTGACCATGAAGCTGCTCAAGATAGGCCAGTTCAATTCCTTTCTCTTCCTCCCTGGCCCTCTGGTACAGTCTCTTCAAACAAACCTAAAAGACAACCCGCAGGTCCCACTGGGTTCATTTGCTATTCTGGCTGTTACGGTGCAGTCTTGGGGGCCCTAAGACCTACATGTCTATGTGTCTATCTTGGGCACTATGAGCCATAATCTTGCTTTTGCTGCCTTGTTTTCTTGACCAAAGGATCTACACCATTCTCTCCACCTCCCTCTTAGACCTGCTTTCCCTCTGCAGTATTCTTAGCTAGTTAATGGCAAACAACATCTAACCAGTCAGTCAAGCCAGAAATCTGGTAGTATCCTCTTTTTCCTCCTCTTAGCCACACCAGGAAGCCACAAAATTCTCTCTCCTCTCTCTAGTTGCTTCTCCTCTCACCTCACTTGCACGATGGCAAAAGCCTTCTGCCTCTCTGTGTCCTGGAGGAGAAGTATACGGAGAGAGCATAGGTCTTAAAGTCAGGAAGCCCAGGAGTCAGTCAGTCCCCATCATGTACTAGCATGTGGTCACAGTGGGCTTCCACTTCCCCATCCTCCACCCACCCCATGGGTCCCACAGGAGTCACAGAGGCACGACACATCCAGCTCCTGCCAAAGCTGCTCTCTTCTCCCAGGTTGTCCCCTCAGTCCAGTCTTCCACAGCACTGCAATATAATGGCATTAACATTCCTTGCTTGAAATCCTTCACAGGCTCCTTCCTGCCTACAGTCATAGCCACAAGGTTCAAGGAAGTATGAGTGGCATAATAAAATAGTAGGTAATATGAAACATCTCTTTCAGAGTATACCAAACACTCTCCCTGGAGTAGAATGCAAAATATGTACCAGTCAAAGGCAAAACAAGGAAGTGAGAAAAACAAAAAGTGAGGCTGGACACTAACCTCCCTTGCTCCCTCCTCTTTTGGCAATGTGCAGAATTCTACCCTGCATCCGTCTGGCAGAACGCACACAGGTGTCTCTTCCTCCACCTGTCACATGAGGCCACACCTCCTACATCTCCTCAACTTCCTTAGTTCCTCCCTTGGCCTTGTTGCTTGAACCAGATTTGCCCTCCTTCCTGTAGGCAGGCCGAGCTCCTTCATACCTCAAGACTTTTGCTCCAAGTGTTTGTTTTGCCTGAATTGCCTTCATTTCTGTCTCTGCCTGGCAAAATGTTTCATCATTCAATGTCATATGTCCTGGAAGTAAAGATGGATTAATCCACTGATTTAGAACTTCCCTTTTTCAAATACTTAAATGTGAACTTTATCCCCAAAAGTAGTACACATTATTCCAAAGATTTGGGAGTCACTGGTGTTTCCCTCCTGCCTTAGAGTTCCTCGCAGGAAATGACCTCATGTAAGCAAATTTCACTTAGACCTTATGTCCAGCTTTCCAAACTGATGACACAGGTCTCAGAGGTTAATCTTGTTAGTTGTTATTTCTTCTTGTCTCTGCCTTTCCTCTAATCAATAACTGCTCTAAACTATTGTCTCTGTCCTTTGGAATTTACGATTTAGACAATACGTAAAACATATGCAAAATAGCAAATCATGTGCTGATCTTAGGTTTGGATCCTAAATGCAGGACTTCAGATTAACGGGGGAGGCAACAGTGGTTCCTAGAAGAGGCAGGATATTCTCTAATCCCCATTTCCACAGAGCTCCCCCTTTACCTTTGGCCCCAGTATACTGAGCACCACTCTGAGAGCTGCTGAGTGCTGGCTAGCCCCTGGGCAAATACAGACTACCAGTCGTTTTTCAGATGAATCAAAGAATAGTAAGTTTGTATACCATGCTTGGAGGACACAGTGACTGGAATACCCAGAAGGCTGGGTTACAGTGTGTCTTGCTTAGGGCTGAACAGGTGGTCAATAAATATTTGTTGCATGTATTCATTTAACATTTTCATTTCCAATTTAGTCTCTCTCCCCTTCTCCCCTTCCCCTCCCCCCCTCCCTCCCTTTCTTCCTTCCGTCCTTCCTTCCTGTTGTTACTAGAGATTGAACTATTCTACCTTTGAGCTCTATCCCCAGCCCTTTTTGTTTTATTTGGGGAGAGGGTCTAAATTGTCCAGGCTGGCCTCAAACTTGAAATCTTTCTGTCACAGCCTCCCAAGTAGCAAGGATTACCTGTGTATGCCACGAAGCCTGCCTTACTCTCATCTTTCCTATTTTTACTTTCCTTCCCTCTGAACTTGCCTCTTTCTTTCTCTCTACAACCATACCCTCACTGCTGATGGCTTTGAGACCTTTCCCCTTTGTTCTTCTCCTCCCCTAATCACACAGCTTTTTCAATATACTCCTGACTTCCAGCTACCCAGTCCTCTCACACATAACCAATGTTATTAACTTCCTGTATACATTCAGAAATAGTTTATGTACATACACATTCTTTCCCTCACTGCTTAAAAAATGTACATAAAAGGTGTTCCATTTGGCACTTTCTTAATAATATATCTTAGAGATTGTTATGCATCAGTACAGAAAAAAATGTTCTCATTCTCTGTCTTCGGAATTTTCTAGTGTATGGTCAGCATAATATATTCAAACAGTTCCTATTGATGAACACTTGGATTGCTTCCAAAAATGTGCTACTGCAAACAATGCTGCCTTGTACACAGGCCATTTTGCCCATGTGTGAGCATATCTATGGAGCAAATTCCTAGCACCATGATTAATATAGGTCAAAAGGTAGGAGCATAATATAATTCTGTCAAACTGCCTCCTTTGAAGTTAGCCAATTTATATTCCCACTAGCAAATAATTTAAGATTTCTAAGCAAAGTAAAGCTAACTATTTTCCTCTCTCACAGAAAAAATACTGTCTGAATTAGTGAATATGAATTTTTTTTTTGTACTGGGGATCGAACCCAGGGGTGTTCTACCTCTGAGCTACCACCTCAAGCCTATTTTATTTTGAAACAGGATCTCGCTAAGTCCTGAGTATCTTGCTCAACTGGTGAGGCTGGCCTCAAATTTGCGATCCTCCTGTCTCAACCTTGTAACTACTGGGATTACAGAGATGTACTACCACATCCAGTGAATATGCATTTTTTTTTGCGTGCGTGGCACTGGGAATTGAACCCAGGGGCATTCTACTTCTAAGCTATACCCCTAGTCCTATTTTTTATTCTTTATTTTGAAACAGGGTCTCATTAAGTTGTGGAGAGACTAAGTAGCTGAGGCTGGCTGTGAACCTGGATCCTCCTGTCTCAGCCTCCAAAGTACTGGGATTACAAGTGTGTGCCACCATACTTGGCTTGAATATGGATTTTTTAAAATTATGGCTTTGTTTTCAAGGACATAGCAATTCTTATAAAAGCACTTATATTATTCATTTACCACTTGCAGACAATATTGATGCTAACACTATTTTTTTTTGAAACAGGGTCTCATTAAGTTGTAGAAGACCTCACTAAGTGGCAGCTGAGGCTGGCTGTGAACCTATAATACTCCTGTCTCAGCCTTCCACGTACTGGGATTACAAGTGTGCACCACCACACTGGGCTAACACTGATCTATTAAAATAGGCTGCCTGGTGTGGTGGCACATGTCTATAAATCCCAGTGCGTGGGAGGCTGAGTCAGGAAGATTGCAGTTTGAGGCCAGCCTCAGCAACTGAACAAGGCCCTCTGCAACTTAGTGAGAGTGTTTAAAAAAAAAAAACAAAAGACAACAAAACAAAACAAAAACGGGCAGGGGTGTAACTCAGAGGTAGAATGCCCCTGTATTCAATCCCCAGCAAACACACATACACTCTCTCTTTCCCTTTCTACTATTAGTTTGGTTAATAAAGAAAACTTTCTGGTTAGGTAAATTCCTATTTTTTTAAGCTTTGGCATAATTCTTACTTTACTGATATGGTTATAAAAAAATTAAAAACAAACAAAAAATCTCCAAAACATTCTGTGTACACATTGCTTTTGCCTGCCCCAATTCATCTCAGTCCTCATGGTGAAAACACACTTGAATGCAAACAGAAAGACAGTGGAGGTACAAATGCAGGGGAAGGCCCTCTGACCTCCTGAATGGCAGGAAGATCTGCCACTGACTGCTCAGGGTCAGAGACAGGAGCTGGACAGTGACTGCTGGTGGGTCTCCTCGTTCTGCCTCCCAAGCCCCAAACCCACTTGATCTCACACACCCGCACACTGTCTCCATGCCTAAGTCTCAGGCAGGGCCTGATTCCTTGAGGTACACTGGCTGCACTCTCTTCCTGACTCCAAGGGGCTGAGGGAGCACTGAGGTCTAGTCATTTTTCTTCTGATTATTTTATTTTTTTTGCGGTACTAGGGATTAAACCCAGGGGCATTCTACCTCAGAGCTACACCCCCAGCCTTATTTTTAATTCTTTATTTTGAAACAAGGTCTAAGTTGCAGAGGGCCTCACTAGGTAGCTGAAGCTGACCATGAACCTGCGATCCTCATGTATCAGCCTCCCAAGTACTGGGATTACAAGTGTGTGTTACCACACCCGGCTTCTAATTATTTTAAATTGTAGGCTTACATGATTTTTAGAATTTAGGGGAAGACAGGAAGATAAGGGCTAAAGGCCCTACTAAGGTCCATCTCATTTAATGTTTGTCAGGGCAGTGTGCTGGAGCACTGGACATTGGTATACCTTTTGTTTTGGTACTGGGGTTTAAACCCATGGGGGCAATCTACCTCAGAGTTGCATCCCCAGCCCATTTTATTTTATGTTATTGGTACTGGGGATTGAACCCAGAGGCACTCTCCCTCTGAGCTATATCCTCAGTCCTTTATTTTTTATTTTGAAACAGGGTCTCACTAGGTTGTTGATGGTCTTGTTATGTTGTTGAGGCTGTCTTCGAATTTGTGATCCTCCTGTGTCACAAGTAGTGGGATATCCCCAGTAGTGGGATAACACGCATGCACCGCCATGCCCAGCTTTCCTTTTCATTTTGAAGCACAGCCTTGATAAGTTACTGAAGCTGCCTGGAAACCGCCAGTCTCCCGTCTCAGCTGCCCAAGTACTGAAGTAGCAGGTGTGTGCCACCGCACCAGTTGGGTCTAGCTTTTTATGCAGAGATATTTTAAATTCTCTCCTGCTCTTTTCTTGGGTGTAGTTACCTGTGAATCTCAAAGAAAATGTGGGGAGATTTCAGGGAAGGAGATGGACATTCCTGAGTCTCTGGTTTAATGCCACCAACTCCCCATCTAATGCCCAAACAGGCCATTTTTCTTTTCTGCCATGAATTCGCAATAAACCTTCAACTCTCTTCACTCTACACCAGCTGAAATACTTCAATTTGTCTCTCTAAAAAGATATATCAGCCCCCTATGATAATCATCTCTTCATCACCATCACCACCATCTCCCTCACAGGTCATTCAGAGTGCACGAAGAAAAGCGAGGGGGGGACTGCTTGCTTTTCTTGTGGGTCCCAGTGTCTGGGGTCCAACTTCTGCTCCCCAGAAACAAGAGCCTATGAGTTGGCCACAGGCTGTTTCACTCCCAGGAACAAGTCAGCCCACCTCTACCTCTGCTCTCCCCAGCACTGTCTTCACAGCACCATGCTGGTAGCACAAAAGCTCAGCCTCCCTTGGAAGAGGTTAGGTCAGCTGGCATCTTTCTTCTTAAGGCCCAGCTCCTCAATCTGCTGCTTCTTTCAGTCCAGACATCCCATGACTCTCATGGGAAACCTGCCACCTCTTCAAATTCAAACCCAAATCTTTACTTGCTTCTAACAACACAGTGCTTTCATTCACCCGTGGCCCTCTTGGGAGCAGGTCTTTTCTCCCTCCTCAAACTCTACCTTCAGCTACTTCATGGTGTCCTTTTTGGTGGACCTCCTTTACCCATTCATTGACACCAACTCCTATCCCTCAAGTACAATCACTTTAACAATCTGCCTTTTCTATTCCTGTGTCAAAGCAATGAAGACCACTGAAAGAAGAGAGAGAAATGGGACCCACTTGGTCAACTTGCCTATTTATGCACCTAACTTCAGTTTGATTCTCTTCATGGAAGGTTTCTAACCCTCTGTCTTCACTGAATCTTTAGTTCAGTTTTATTTTAAACCTTAAACTATTTGTTTCTGTGGAATCTCTTATTCTCACCTGTGGTCTTTGCTTCTGCCTCCCAATATCCAGAAACTCTTGACCAAAGATGCCCAATATCTGAACCCAGTCACGTTCAAGAGACTCTCTCCTGGCTGCTCCCCTCCTGAAGTGAGGCCCTTTTTCCAGTACTTTCCTCTTTGGCCTGTCCTATGTGACAGGGACTGTCACACTTTCCTCTGACTCTGCTCAATCTGCTTTCATGCTCCCTTCTGTCCACAGGGCTTAGTCCTATCACTGAAATGCATGGCCTCCAGTCTGCAGATAGCATTCTTTCCTCCAAGTTTATGTGGTGTCCTGGCATTTGACTATACCTTAGAGTATGTGTCAAAATCGGGAACAGTAAGAATCTCAAAAAACATCTCTTGCCTTCACTTGGAATCCCCTTCAGAAGAGCCTTCAGAGGTATCTAGTCTGAGCCAATGGATTTTTACAGAAAAGGATCCTTCCAGCACAAAGCTTTCCAGAGGCTGTCTAAGGTCACCGCCAGTCAGCAGAAACGAAGGACCACTGCCATCTCCAGAGACTTCAGTCTCCTGACATGACATCATCCTGTGTGTCAGGCTGGCTCCAAGTCAGACAGCCACAGAATGCACTTCTGTATTCCAGCTGCCATACTAGTGGCCTCAAGGTTCAAAAAGGGCCAGTAAATTAGGGCAGTATCAGGATGAGGTGAGGAAACACTCCTTCTCTCCCTCCCCACATCTTATTCAGAAGCCAATAAGACCACTAGAGCCAATGGATGATGACCCTGCCAATGGAAGGAAGAGCCGAGTCCACTGGCTGCAGGTTGGCATATTCGAGCTGCAAACTTGGAGCGACAGATGCCCAATTTGTTCTGGCTTTATTGCTTCACCAAGAGGGACCCTTCTATGTATACTTAATTGCTTAAGCAAACTACTGTGCAAGGCCTGTGGGAAATGAGGTGCTCAACACCAGAATGGGGGATGTCATCTGCTGTTCTCTCTGTTCTGGCTAATACCCACGCTCTAACTTCAATCAGAAAATCAAGGGCTTGCAGAATGTCACTTCTTAGGTCTCATAAAGCCTTAAAGTCTAATGCTTTAGGTTCAGAGTTACCTGGGGAGTAGCTTGGAGGTAGATGAAGCCATGTAACGAGAGCCGGCTGGCAAACTCCCGCAGGAGAAAAGAATGCCAATCCTGATAGATGTGCCATTCAACGTCACTGAGGGAACCATTTTCAAAAAGATTCTTTGCAAAGATATACCTGGTTGGAAATATAAGTGGGATAGGGCGGGTAGGCAGGAAAAGAATGGGAAATGGAATGAAAGGGGGAGGGGGAGAGAAGCAGAAAAATCAATAACCAACTTGTTCCATGTCTGTTCAAACCACTTAACCTTTCCAGCTCCTCATCAATCCTTAAGAAATCTGAATCCTTAACCCACAGCTCCCTCCCTGCTGATCACACAATGGGAAATAGCACCAAGACTTAGAGGCTGAACCACAGCTTTCCAGATGGAATAATTCACTGAGAGCAAAGTGACACTGAAAGAGGAACTCACTGGTTCCTGACAATTTTCCCTGCTAGAAAGCAATTGGAACATAGAGCAGAGGGTGCAATTTCCTTTTCCTGACAAGGCCCCAAACAAAAACCAAGTGAGTCCAGGATAAAGCCACCCAGCATATTTAATATGAGGATGGGGGGCTTCTGAGCCTCCAGGCTCCTGAGCAATCCTTTTGTCTAGTAGGGAAGTGCAGAGGGAATTGTCTTTATGTGGTGTCATCTATGGAGCAGAAAATGCATTTCCTACTGACTTCAGTATTACTAAAGCAGCAAACTTTCCTCCAAAGTACCTGTGAGTTCTTATTGGCTTGCTTCCTCTGCCTATGGAACTTCGAAGTAAGATATAAGAATGCTAAAGCTGAAAATCAAACTAGCTTTGCTCCTTGCAAAGTAGCTTTGCTCCTTCCACAACAAAAGGAGGATCTGGTAAATAGGAAATCAGAGCTAAACAGAAACCATGGTTTTGGAAGGGTCAATTCCGCTTTCAAACCTCAGGCATCTTGATACAAAACACAATTTATATCCTCAACAATGAACTCCAGTTTCTAAGGCAACACTAAGCAACTGGCCACTTCTGGGAAAATGAAATTCAGAATCTTTGCACAAGAATGGCTCAGGGAAGTGCAGCCTACAAGGTTGTGAGTTCCACCCTTAAAAGGACAGGGCTTCCAGAATAACTCTGCAGGGTCTGCTTCTGGCTGTAACATTCACTAGCCATGCTGCCTGAGGAAGCCATTTGTGCTCTCAGCCACTGCTGTGATGGCTGCACAGAAGACTCAAAGAGTGCTGGTCTATGAAGAAGCTAATGTGGAAACACCAAAAGTGAACTTTCCCAATCTGGAATGGTTTTACTACAGTGTACCTGAAGGCAACAAGAAAAAGGTGACTTTTGTAACTCAAGTTCTGAAAAATATTGTCAGTTTTCCCACAAATAACTAAAAAATGAAATTTCAATCTTACAAATAAAAATTAAAGAGACCTATAAAAAGGGCCTTTGACTCCCCTGAGGATGAGCACTTGCCCTATTTCTCCAAAGCTGGTGGCAACAGTGAGGGGTAGAGGGTGAAGCGCTGAGCGCCAACAGGGAGGGCAGTGCTGCAGACTGAATGCAGGGGCTGCTAGGGCTTAAGGGTCTAGCAGTTGGGGCCTCTGCTCTGACACCACATGCTAACGTTTCCTTCAACTCAATTAGAAAAAACTTAATTCTCTTCTCCTTCCTGTACTCCACTCTCCCAAGGAACACACATCACACATGTGAGCATGTGTTCAGTCCGTTAGCCTAGGCTACTCATGGAGGCAGTGACTGGGTCTGCTCTCTTTTCTGCTGCAGCCCCAGGGGCAGGCCTGGTGCCTGAACACAGGAGGCATTCACAAACAAATAAATGACTTCTTTTTGGTGCTGGGGACTAAACCCAGAGCTTTATAAGTGCTAAGCACCACATGTCACTAAGCTTTATCCCCAGGCCCTGGCTGAATTTTTTAAATAATGGAAAGGAGCTGGTGTAGTGCCACACATCTGGAATCCCAGTACACGGGAGGCTGAGACAGCAGGATGGCAGGTTTGAGATCAGTCTCAGCAAGTAGTGAGAGTCTCACCAACCTAGCAAGATCCTGTTTCAAAATTTTAAAAAAAAGGTTGGTGGTATAGTTTGAAGGTAGAATGCCCATGGATTCAACCCCCAGTACAAAATAAATAAAGTAAAAGAAAAAGAAAGAATGGAAAAGAACTGATGACTGGTGTGGTGGCACACACCTATAATCCCCAGTACTTGGGAAACTGAGACAGGAGGACTGCAGGTTCAAGGAGAGCCTTAGCAATTTAACAAGGTTCCTCAGCAACTTAGTGAAACCCTGTTTAAAAAATAAATTAGGGCTGGGGGTGTAGTTTAAAGATAAAATGCTTCTAGGTTCAACCTCTGGAAATAAAATTGGGCTGGGGGTGTAGTTCAGAGGTAGAACACACTTGGGTTCAACCACCAGGAAGCACTCACCCCCCCGCCCCGCCCCACCACACACACAGAATGGAAAAGGTCTAAATTATCCTCGGAACAGGCGTGGTGGCGCATGCTTGTAATCCCAGCATTTGGGAGGCTGAGACTGGAGGATCTGGGTTTGCGGCCAACCTCAGCTGCTTAGTCAGGCCCTCTGCAACTTAGTGAGACCTTGTTTCAAAATAAAGAATAAAAAATAGGGCTGGGGGTGTAGCTCAGAGGTAGAATGCCCCTGGGTTCAATCCCCAGTATCGCAAAAAAAAAATCCTCAGGATTTGAAGTTATCTTTTCTGTCTCAAAAAGGCCCCCTCTAGTGAAGGCACTTCAAATGTTGCAGCTGCCCAGAGTATGACCAATTCTTAACTCTTTTATGAGTGAACATTAAGATCTAGGTAACTTCTTAACAAAGCATTTCTTTTTTTTTTTTTTTTTTGCGGTACTGGGGATTGAACTCAGGGGCATTCTACCTCTGAGCTACACCCACAGCCCTACTTTTTTATTCTTTATTTTGAAACCGGGTCTCACTAAGTTGCGGAGTGCCTCACTAGGTAGCTGAGGCTGGCTGCAAACCCAGATCCTCTGGTCTCAGCCTCCCGAATGCTGGGATTACAAGCGTGTGCCACCACGCCCGGCTCACAAAGCATTTCTAATTAACAGATTTTTCCTATTTCTCCATTTTCACCTGAGCAGTCTCTCACATACCTACATCACTAAGGGGCTAGAACTCAAAAGACCAACTGTGAATGTTTCCAGGCAACCCAGGTGATTATATATAACTTACCTTCCTAATCTGAGGCACGGCCTGGGAAACGAGAGAGGAAAACAGAGCAGCACACCAGACAATGGAAAAAGAACTAAAACCCAGAGCTCAACCATCTGTAATTCATATATTTAGCTTTTATAAAGACTAGGTCCTTCTAGGGGCCTAGAAAGAAGGAATGTGTAGCCTGTAAGGTTTTTTTCATATGTTTTGTATGATTCTGAGGTAAAACCAGAACAATACATGACATTTACAAATGAATCCTTACTTTTTTTCTTCTAGGAAGGTTTATGGGAGCACTAAGAGCCTGTTTAATGAGGAATTAAATGGGTAACTGAGTGTCTTCAATAAAAATATAGCATGTTCCATTCTGACAGATCAACAGGACTTACCTGACAAAAGTCATTCAGAACCTTCAGATATGAAGAACTTCAGCAGTGTCCAGATCGAGACGCCCTAAACACTGTCTCTAAGTGACCTAGCCCAAGTCACAACCTAGACTCTGGCAGAACAGAGCCAGGAATTCTGGAGCCTGGATGGGCTAGCTCTTCTGGAACCAACTGACTCGCTTTCCAGGCTAGCTTACTAGTCTTTATTAAAAGTGTCTTCAAAGTCAATCACTAAACTGACCAGGAGATGGGGGAGGGTGGGTGGGAATTGGGGAAGGGTTAATGAGAAATATGTGCATGGATGTCTTTACCTGTACTAGCTTGTACCCAACAAAAATGTGTGATTAACCCTGTTGTACCCAAGAAATGTATAAAAATCCATGCTAAAAAAATAAATTAATTAATTAAAAAAAAAAAAAAAGTGTCTTCAAGTTGGGCGTGGTAGCACATGGCTGTAATCCCAGCACTTGGAAGGCTGAGATAGGAGGATCTCGGGTTCGCGGCCAGCCTTAGCTAATGCTTAGTGAGGCCCTCTGCAACTTAAGTGAGACCCTTTTTCAAAAATAAAAATAAAATAGGGCTGGGGGTGTAGCTCAAGAGGTAGAATGACCCTGGGTTCAAACCCCAGTACCACACACACACACAAAAAGTGACTTCAAGCTGGGCGTGGTGGCACACGCTTGTAATCCCAGCATTTGGGAGGCTGAGTCTGGAGGATCCGGGTTCGCAGCCAGCCTCAGCTGCTTAGTGAGGCACTCCACAACTTAGTGAAACCCTGTTTCAAAATAAAGAATAAAAAAATAGGGCTAGAGCTGTAGCTCAGAGGTAGAATGCCCCCAGGTTCCATTCCCAGTACCGCAAAAAAAAAGTGACTTCACAGCTGGGCATGTTGGTGCACACATGTAATCCTAGTACTTGGAAGCTGAGACAGGTGGATCACAGGTTCATGGCCAGCCTCAGCAACTTAGTGAGGACCTTCACAAGTTAGTGAGAGCCTGTTTCAAAATAAATAAAAAATAAAGCTGGGGGTATAGCTCAGAGGTAGAATGCCCCTGGGTTCCATCCCCAGTTTGGGCGTGGTGGAGCACGCTTGTAATCTCAGTACTTGGGAGGCTGAACAGGAGGATTGCAGGGTCACAGCCAGCCTCAGCTACTTAGTGAGGCCCTCCGCAATTTAGCAAGACCTGGCTTCAAAATAAAGAATAAAAAATAGGGCTAGGGGTGTAGCTTAGAGGTAGATTGCCTCTGGGTTCAATCTCCAGTAAAACACACACACACACACACACACACACACACACACACACACTTCACAACTCATTCCCTCAGCTGTCAGGATGATGCCCTGCCCCTGAGGTACATAGGCACTTGGTGTCGACTCCAGACTGATCAGCAATAAACCTTGTCACATAAAAAGGGGTCAAAAAAGGGTAAATTTGAGACAGGAGCCAATTTTAGAGATGTTCTATTTCTGCCTGGGCATTTTTCTTGAAGAATAAAAAAGAAAATAAATGGATCTTCTATTATCATTTTAGGAACACAAATTTTAATTCTATTTTTTATTAAATAACCAACCACAGATTAATCTGATTTTCTGGATCATACACTGCCAAAGTATCTATTCCATAGTTGGTAGCACTGTGGGAGATTCAATGAATTCAGTTTATGAAAAAGACAATCTTCTTTCTTGATGTATATGCTAAGTCTGTAGAATTACAACTCTGGAAAAATCAGTATAGAGTTTTCTTTAAGAAGGAGTCAATTTTTCAAAGCACTGTGTTCAATGACTACAGCAATGCAGGGCTGGTGCAAGAAGAGAAAACATGCAAAGTTAAGCACGGGGCTCATGAATGGTGAAGGGCTTGGCGTCTTACCTGTCACTGTACACCGACCTCTCGAAGATCTGTACGGGCTTCTTGGCCTGTAAGAATTTCTCAGGAAAGGGCTCCAGCTGTACTTTAAGGCGGCTCATAAAGGAAAATGTCTGGAATGTATAGGACCATCGTGCTGGCTCCCGATACATCATGTCCAACAGGTTTCCCAGACTTTGGGTAGTGCTGGTCTAGAGGGGATTACAAAAGGAGAATTTCCTAGGAGTATTTATTCCATAGTGCACCTCCCCCCTTCACTAAGAACGTTTAGTACTCAATGCAGAAAGTTGCTAAAGTTTTCTTCCACTAAAAAAATTACAATCAGATCCTCCAGCTTAAAAACTGTAATCAGAGAAGAGATTGTCCTACTTTATGAGATGAGAATCTGATAGAGAAGGTGACAATAAAGAAGAGGAAAAACCATACAGAGAATGTTTGGAGTGGAATTAATCAACAACCACCTGAAATTCTACTTTAATCAGATCTTTCTATTATAACAGTAACACTATGTTAACTCTCTTTTGAGACTCTATCTGTAGCTTTATCTTTTTAAAACTTCAAGGCAGATAAGAAAGCAATTGCTGATTTGGAAGTTCAACCAACCAAGCAAACAAACAGAATTCTGTATCTTTCAAAGAAGGGTTACAATTTATTTGTTAAACAAAAACAAAACTCTCCTCCAATCTAGAGATTTTATGAAATGCATTTTTTTTTTTTTTTTTGAAATGGGGTCTAAGTTGCTGAGGGTTGTGCTAAAGTTATTGAAGATGGCCTGGAACCTTTGATCCTCTTTTCTTAGCCTCCCAAGTACTGGGATTATGGGTGTGTGCCACTGCGTCTGGCTATGAAATACAATTTTTTAAAAATTTATTTTTATGTTGTGGTACTAGGGATGGAACCCAGGGGCATTCTATCTCTGACTACACCCCTAGTCCAATTTTTTTTTAAGCGTTGAAACAAGGTCTTATCTAGTTTCCGATGCTGGTCTTGAGCCCGAGATCATCCTGTCTCAGCCTTCCAAGTACTGGGATTATAAGGATGCGCCACCACGCCCAGCTTGTTTACTTGGCATGTGCAGGTAGGACAAGTATTTGATACTCAGGAGCCCTGGATTCTTTTCTAGGCTCTGCCACTGACGCAACACAAAACAAAACTCTCCTCTAATCTAGAGATTGGAGTTTGTGCAAAGCACCATTAACTTAAAGCCTGTGTAGCTGAGGCGCTCTGTGGGCTAGGTGCTATAAAGAGTATAGAAAAAGGAAGTCATATTTATTTTAATGTTTGCTGTGCTATGCTATCTCCTTTAGCCTTCCAAGCCGCTTCATAAGGTAGGTAATGCTATTATGTCCATTTCTGAGAGGTTTGAGTAATTTACTTGTTCAAGGTCTCATGGAGAGTAAGCTTTGAACTCAAGCCTAGCTTCCTCATTCCAATACCTCTCCTATAAAGGTCAGTAGGACATAACTCAAGGAGCTCACAAGGCAAATGGAAAAGGAAGATAAGGACATAAAGAGCTAGAATATAAGGCAGAACACGTGATGAACATATGGTGGAAGGAATCTCAGGAAGTTTCTGGAAAAAAGTGTCATTTAAGCTAGGCAATGATGTGTGGAATCTACAGGGATTAAGAAGAAAAAAAAGGGGAGGGAAGGGGAGTAGAGATTAGGCAACAAGGAGTAGTTCAATTTGACTTAATAGCAAGTATCCTTGGGTTACAAAGAAGGGTCACAGGTTTTGAAAGGCTTTAGCAGAAACAACATGTATAGAGCTGAGTGGATGAGAAAACCATTCAACTCAGAGTTGTGTTCAGGACTTCCCTCCTTCCAATTCCCAATGCACAAAAACATACCAGCCTCACCATGGCCCTTGACTAAGAGCTAAAGGTAGAAGCAAGTGGACAAATCTGCTACTCCTGGGGTTTGAAGGTATCACTAGAAACTGGGAGCAGCCCATGGTGTGTCACAGTTTGTGGAATGCGAAATGGAGTACGTGGCAGGCTGGCAGACGGAGTAGATAAACTGGGTGTGGGCTACTGTACCAGTGGGCTTTGAATTACCAAAGGGAGACTATTCTAGAACAAAAGAATCCTTCTCAGCTATAGAACAAATGAAAACATCCCTCCAAATATGTAAACAGAGGCAATAACTGAATATAAAAATATCCTGCAATTCAAAAGGAGAGAGGACCAATCTGTCTGCTTAGACAGGGCTGTTGTTCAGAACATGAAAAAACAAAAATATCTCAATGAGATTCAAGAGGTTGCCTCACTGATAAAATAAGAAGAGGTTATCATAATAAAAAAGGAGTACTATGAAAATAAGAACATTCTTGGAGATGAAGAGCACAACTGCCAAAGAAAAACACTCCAGAAAGACAAAAACTAGCAGACTATGTACTGAAGCAAGTCCTGTTAATGAATTAGAAGATCAGTGCTGAGTATCAGCTTAAGAAACTCTCCCTAGCCAGGTATGGTAGCACACGCCTATAATGCCAGTACTTGGGAGGCTGAGACAGGAGGATCACAGGTTTGAGACCAGCCTCAGCAACTTAGTAAGGCCTTCAGCAACTGAGACCTTGTTTCCAAATAAAAAATAAAATAGGCCAGGAGTGTAGCCTGGAGGTAGAAGGCCCCTGGGCTCAATTCCCAATTATCAAAAATAAAATAAAAATAGAAATTCTCCCTAAATTAAGAGAAGAAAGAGTAGAATATTATGAAAAAATACAAGGACATGCTAAAAGGAAGAGACCCAATATACATGGTAATATAGCTCTGTAGGGTATTTTTTTTTTTTTTTTTTCGGTACTGGGAATTGAACTCAGGGGCATTCTACCTCTGAGCTACACCCCCAGCCCTATTTTTTATTCTTTATTTTGAAACCGGGTCTCACTAAGTTGTGGAGTGCCTCACTAGGTAGCTGAGGCTGGCCGCGAACCCGGATCCTCCGGTCTCAGCCTCCCGAATGTGGGATTACAAGCGTGCACCAGCATGCCCAGTGTATTTTTTTTGGGGGGGGGGGTTCTTTCTTTCCTCTGGAAAGGTACACCAATATATGTCATTTGTGTTCTACCTCCCAGCAACTATGACAATTTTGTATCAAATAACTCTCCAAACAGGAGCCAAAATGATCTCCCTCCTGCAACTTCAATGTACAGTTGGCCCTCCAGATCTGTGGGTTCTGCATTTGTGAATTCAACCAATGTGGACTGAAAATATTCAAAACACAAAAACTGTGTCTGTACTGAACATGTAGACTTTTTTCTTGTCCTTATTCCTTAAACAATAAAGTATAACAAGTATTTATATAATATTAGATATTAAAAATAACCTATAGATGACTTTTTTTTTTTTTTTTTTTGGCGCTGGGGATTAAACTCAGGGGCATTCTACCTCTGGGCTTCACCCCAGCCCGATTTCTTATTCTTTATTTTGAAACAGGGTCTCTTACTAAGTTGCAGAGGGCCTCACAAGTTGCTGGCCGAGAACCTGTGGTCCTCCTGCCTCCCATGTACTGGGATTATAAGCATGTGCCACCATGCCTGGCTCTGTAGATAACTTTAAAAAAGCATTACAGAGGATTACCCTACAGATACTGAGGGACAACTGGACCTTTGGCTCAGATAAAGCTACCCAATAAAGAAAAAAATTTTCATTGTCAGGATATGAGTCTAATCAGAGTCCTCAATGAAAAAAGAGCAAAGAAAGAATTCTATTCATGAGGTATGCATCTCCTTCACCACTGAGAATCAGGTGTTTGGGGACTGAAAAAGTTTCATGGTGCAGCTAGAAGTCTAGTTAAGAGTGAAGTGATTAGATGAAAAAGAAGCTAAAACTAAGGATAAAATTGAAGAAAATCTCTGATATGAAACTCCACCAGAGAAATTCACTGAGTATCAGAAAAGATTATATATATATATTTACAAATAAAGCCAGTCCCAAACACGTGTATGCATACACAAAGACCCAAATCCACAACTGGACCTATCCACCACTCAGAAATTATACCACCTACATATCCTTTCTGAAAAGATTTTCTCTAGTATGTATCCCAGCCAACTGGAAAATAAGTCAAAATAAAGAATTAAGAAATGGGAAGATCAGGAGTGGTGGTGCAAGCCTGTAATTCCAGTACTTGAGAGGCTAAGACAGGAGAATCTTCGGGGCCAACCTCAGCTATCTAGTGAGACCCTCGGCAACTTAGTGAGACCTTGTTTCAAAATAAAATAAGACTGGCTGAGTAGCTTGGAGGTTGAGTGTCCCTGGGTTCAATCTCCAGTACTGTAAAGAAAAAAAAAAAAAAAAAAAAAAAAAGAAATGGGAAGATGTGGTAAAGAGAATATAGCAGACAATGATAAACCAGGGGAACAGAGTTAAATATAAAGTAACTATTATTAATGTATTTATGCAGCTTAGTGCCAATTTAAGAATTACTGTTAAGAGAATTTCATACTTCAAAAACATTCTGAATCTATAAAATTTCATGTGGTTTTAATATACCTGGAGATAGAGTCTGGAAGAGAAAGCACTAAAGCACTAGCATCCCCCACCACACACACATACAGACTCCCTTAGTATCGACAGATAAGTTTAAACATGTATGTTTCAGTTTAAATGTACCACTGGTAGAATAAAAGTGGTAAGTTGTCTAAATGAACAGAGGGGGAAGAAAATGAGAGAGAAATTGAGATATAACAAAAAGGAAAAAAAATGAGGGCACAAATAAGGTGACAGACATATTCATAGTAAGGAAAAAAAAATCCACAAGGAAGGCAAACCATCAGATTGGATGAAAAGGTAAACTTTTGGTCATAAAAGATGCACCTGAAACAAAATAGATTGGTTGGAAATGAACAAAAAGCAAAATCCACAAAGTAGATACAAATGTAAAAGAAGATGTGGCTATAATAAATTAAAAAAAAAAAAAGCACTAAGTGCTACAGGAGGGTTTTTTGAAAATACCAATTAATAATAAAGACTCCACAAAAAAAAGCTATGAACCTTTTTACAGGAAATACTAAAGCACTGAAATATATTATATATATAATGCAAAGTCAACTAAAAACACAAGGAAAGAAAAATTAAAAATACAAGGAAAGACAGACAAAATACAGTAAGAGCACACATTTTAACACACTTCTCTAAGACTTTAGTAGAAAAAGTAGGACCCCCACCACCACCAAAAAAAAAGAGAAACTCAGATAGCTAAGTCAAGTGGGGCATGGTGGCACATACCTGTAATCCCAGTACTTAGAGGCTGAGAGAGGATAACAGGTTGGAGGCCAGTCTCAGCAATTTAGTGAGACCATATTTCAAAATAAAAAATAAAATAGGGTTGGGGCTGTAGCTCAGAGGTAGAATGCCCCTGGGTTCAATTTCCAGTACCAAATGAATAAAATAAAATGGGCTAGAAGTGTAGCTTGGAGGTAGAGTGCCCCCCGGGTTCAATCCCCACTAACACACACACATACACACACACACACACACAAAGTAGTTTAATCATTATTTTTTCCACATATCAGAAAGTAGGATACATCTTCAATGATTATTTATTAGTACTGGGGGTTGAACCCAGCCCCTCCCCTTATGTTTGGAAATTTTAAATTTATACACATAATTAATTTACAGTCAAGTAAGTAAGAAATTACATGCTTGCTTAGTATAAGCAAGGTCCCTCTTTTTGTCTTTTGAAACACGGTCTGCTAAATTGCCCAGGCTGGACTTGGGCTTGTGAGCTTGTAGAGCCTCAGCCTCCAAAAGAGCGGGGGTTACCTGTCAAAAGCTGTCTATAATAAATAGTTAACACCAATTAAATTTATCAATATACACACAAGTTCCAAACATATTAGCAAACTAATGGAACGATACTACACCATGACCAAAAACAAAAACAAAAAACACTCATTCTGGAAATGAAAGGATAGAACATTTTCAAATCTGTAACTAATACTAAGAGATTAAGAAAGAAAACCCCATGGCTATCTAGAAATGCTTCTGAGCCAGGCATGGCGGTGCACGCTTGTAATCCCAGTACTTGGGAGGATGAGACAGGAGGACTGAGGGTTCGTGGCCAGCCTCAGCTACTTAGGGAGGCCCTCCACAACTTAGTTTAGTGAGACCCTTTATCAAAATAAAGAACAAAAAATAGAACTGAGAGTAGGGTTGCTCAGAAGTAGAACTGGTTCAATCCCCAGTACTGGAAAAAAAAAAAAAAAAAAAAAAAAAAAAGCTTTGGATGTAATAGAAGAGTACCTCCCTCCATATGACCTACTGAAATGAATAACAAAAGAGAATTTATATCAGAGGTAGTTTCATTAAAGACAAAACAAGATAATGGAGAGTCCCCTTACTGATGTCATTTAATATCGTTTCAGAAGGTCTACTGAAAGAAAACAGAAATGAGATATAGATATTGGAAAACTCTTCCAAATGATTACTATTTAAAGACAACTACTACTAGCCAGCGTGGTGGTGCACGCTTGTAATCCCAGCATTCGGGAGGCTGAGACTGGAGGATCCGGGTTCGAGGCTAGCCTTAGCTACCTAGTGAGGCCCTCCAAAACTTAGTGAGACCCGGTTTCAAAAATAAAGAATAAAAAATAGGGCTGGAGGTATAGCTCGGAGGTAGAATGCCCCTGAGTTCAATCCCCAGTACCCTCCCCCCCAAAAAAGACAACTACTACTGTCTAAAACCTCAAGCAAATAAAGCCAAAGGGCAACTGGAAAACATTATGTTAAGTGAGATCAACCAGTCACAAAGAGTAAAGAAGCATATGTTCTCCCTAATATGCGGATGCTAGGGAGAAGATGGGGCATAAGAGGGTTTCCAGATGGAAAAGGAGAGACCCTCGATAAACAAAGAAGTTGATTTAATCGAAAGGGATAGACGGGAGGCGGGGGGGGGGGGCGGCGGCGGCACCTGAATATACATCAAGGTTACTCACTAAACCGAACTGAGATGGAGGGAGGGTGAGGGAGCAGGGTGGGAATCTAGGGAAGGGGTCAAATGAG
>PVLC010029831.1:0-20657 GCA_004027655.1 Graphiurus murinus
TTGAAAAAATCATTTATGATGAATGATACAAATCAGTGGTGAAAACGGCCTTGTGCTTTTTACTAGCATCACTACGTACTTGCTTTCATCCAGACTCTTATTATGGTTCGCTGGGAATCCTTATGTTTGCATAGTTTTGAGCTGGACCCTAGCATCTGGGGGAGGAGATGGGCAGGAATAAGGAGATGAAGCCAGTGTAGTCGTGGGTCTTCTCCGTTAGTTACCACAGGCTACTCCTCTGCTTCCTATTAAAAACCAGTGTTATTGCAGTAACCCTCAAGGCCCTGTCTACCTAAGCTCATCTCCTACTTCTCCTCCTTCTTCGCTCAGCCAGAACCACACTTCCTCTAGCTCTTTCTCTGGGAGATAAACCTTCTTTCTTGACTCAGATATCTTACTCCTGGAGGCCGAGGCTGCCTGGATCCCACCGATCCCACCACTCCCATTCCCTGGCTTTCTGTCTCTCTTACACTTAGCATCTTTAGTTGTGCTAGGTAGTTTGATCTTTTCTTTTGTTATCCATGCCCTCTCTAGAGCATAAGCTTTATGCTGACAGGAATTTTTTTTTCTGTTTACCATGGAATCTCCTCTGCCTGTAACTTACTTGGCAGGTGGGACCTTAAATGGATAAATAGAATAATAGAACAGGTAAATGTAGAGTAGATTCCCATTTCCTCTACCTGAATCAGGAGGAGGAAGGGTTTGTCACAGAGGCTAAGGATTTCCTGGCACCAAGATTCTGCCTCATTGGCAGTAGTTGCTGTTATAGCTCCTTACTCCTCATCTTCGCTATTTCATTTGAAAACATTGGTTGAACCTCTGTACTTTCGAGGCACAGTAGAGGTTGTAAGGAAGTGTGACATATGGCTTCTTCCTTCGAAGTGCTTGTGAACTGGGCGTGGTGGCACACACCTTAATCCTAGTACTTGGGAGGCTAAGATGAGAGGATTTCAGGTTTGAGACCACCATCAGCTATGGTAGTAAGTACCTCATTTCAAAGTAAAAAATAAAAAGGGTTAGGGTGTAGCTCAGAGGTAGAATGCTCCTGGGTTCAATCCCCAGTACCAAAGGAAAAAAAAAAAAAAAGAGAGAGAGAGAGAGGGAGAGAGAGAAGAGAAGAAGGAAAAAAGAAAACAAATATATATATAATACTTATATGTGTTACTTATATATATATATACTTATACTTATATATACTTATATATATAGTTATATATAATATATTTATATAATATATATATAGCCTAGAAAAGGAGGGAAGATATACATAAAATGAAAATAGAAGGGACCGCAGTGACTTGGTGGTATAAGCAAAAGATCATGAGAAATCAGTCCTTAAAGCTGTGTTACCATCACTAAGATATTAAGGAATTCAGTAGAGCATGGAAGGTTGGCGTAATGAGGGAAAGCTTTGTGGAAGAGAGGATGTGAGGTCAACCTCAAAGGAGAGATAGCATTTTCCTTAAACTTTCTTGAAGTAGTGCGTTGAGTTTTGTTTTCCACAGCTGCCACCACAGGCCAACAGAGATGGGTTGGCATCACCTGTAAGAGAGTTTGGAAAGCAATGGTGGTAATACACATTATAGACTGATATAATAATTAACATAATTAAGAATTTATA
This sequence comes from Graphiurus murinus, assembly GCA_004027655.1. Classification (NCBI taxonomy): domain Eukaryota; kingdom Metazoa; phylum Chordata; class Mammalia; order Rodentia; family Gliridae; genus Graphiurus; species Graphiurus murinus. Next base: position 1,622 of record PVLC010029831.1, read on the forward strand.
AAATAATTTCTAGACCAAGGAATCAGGGGCTTTCTTTACATCTTAAATTGGTAGATCTGCTAATAGACCGACTGTCCTTCCCTCCCTCCCTCCCTTCCTGCCTTCCTTGTGCTGAGGTTTAACCTAGAGCCTTGAACATGTTAAGCATGTGCTCTACCACTGAGCCACACCCACAGCCCAACCCTGTGGGAAATACAGTTTTTTTTTCCCTCTACAGACCTGATTCCAAAAGAAGAGACAAAAATCCTCTTAATTTCAGAATACCTTAAATACCATTTTTTTTTTTAATGGTGAGGATCAAACTCAGGTCCCCATATATACTAGGCAAGCATTATACTAGTGAGCTATATCCCCAGTCCTCAAATATCCTTTAAATCTTACTTACTAATTTCACTTTGTACCCATTTTTTTTATCATGAAATAAAATGTAAATGTAGAAAAATACTGTAATGCAACTAGCTTTAAATCTTTTAAGGAAAGAGTTTAAGGACACTAAAACTTCAAATTGGATTTATTGACTTGTTAAATGAAAACGGGTGTTAAACATGGTTAAATCTGATTGACTTAATCATTTCATACTGATATAACAGGCTACCAGAGACAGGGTAATTTATAACGAACAGAAATCTATTGGCTCTTGGTTCTGGAAGCTGAGCAGTCCAAAATCAAGGGACTGGCATCTGGCGAGGGCCTTCTGGGTGCATCATGATATGGGAAGGCAGAGAGAGGACACAAGGAGGAAAAGGCACTCCTTCCATGATGATGTTAGTCTGTTTGTGAGGATAGAGTCCTCCTGACCTAAACGCCTCTTAAAAGTCCCACCTCCCAGACCATTGCAATAGCAATTAAACTTCAACATGAGTCTTAAGGGAGACCAACATTCAAGTTCTCGCAGTGGTATAGAGAGAAATAGAGGAGGGCACTTTCCCATCAGCAAAGCAATTATCTGCATGTTGTTAATCTCAGGAAAGAGAATTACCTCTGGGGCCAAAGTGCCTGGATTCTCATGTTAGTTCCACCACTTGTAGTAAGTTTCTTTTGTGTGTCTCGAAGCTTTCCTACATAACATGTGGATAATTCTAATCCCCATCTCTTAGGGTCGGCATGAAGAGTAAATGGTTTACCATTGGGAAGAGTGAATGTGAAGTGCTTACAACATGTAGTGACATTCACATTCAGTCAATGTTAACATTACTACCGTGCAGTAGTTACTGCTGTGCCTGATGAGACTTGTCACGCTCTCCTCTCCCTCATGAAAGATAACTGTCCTTAGGATCTTACGGGCGAATTCCTGAGACCAACAGGAGACGTTTCTTGCCCTGGGTGCACAGCAGTTGAGTAGCAAAAGAATTGGCATCTCCCATGCCCAATTCTTGTTGAAGTTTCTTTCTATGATGCACTGAGGTTCCTGTCAAGAACCCACTGCCAGCTGGGCGTGGTGGCACACGCTTGTAATCTCAGCATTTGGGAGGCTGAGACAGGAGGATCCAGGTTTGCGGCCAGCCTCAGCTACTCAGTGAGGCACTCTGCAACTTAGTGAGACCCTGTTTCAAAATAAAGAATAAAAAAAAAAATAGGGCTGGGGGTGTAGCTTGGAGGTCGAAGGCCCGAGTTCAATCCCCAGTACTGCCAAAAAAAAAAAAGAAAAAAGAACCCACTGCCCCCTCATTTCCATGAAGAGCTTCATGAATCTCTTCCATGTCTTAGTATCCCCTGACTTTGTTCTGTGTTAGTATTCTAGGGCTGCTGAGACAACACACTATAAAACCAAGTGGCTTAAAAGAAAAGAAACTTACTCTTTTACAGACTTAGAGAGACCAAAAATCCAAAACAAAGGTGGTGGCTGTGCCATGTTCCCTCCTCCGACCTCTAGGGGAAGATCCTTCATTACCTCTCCCAGCTCCTGACAGCCCCAGGCATTTGTTGGCTGACACCACTCCCGTCTCTGCCTCTGCCTCTGCCTTCGCTGGCCATCCTCTAGTGTTCTTATACGGGTTCCACGACTGTTTTCTCTTCTTATAAGGACATCAGTCATATTGGAGTAGAGCCTACCCTAATGGCCTCATTGTGATGAAGACCCTAAAATGACCTTATTTCCCAGTAAGGTCCTGTTCACAGGTATCTGGGCCTAGGATTTCAGTGTATCTTTTAGAAAAACCTCCATTTTTTTCTGTCCTTGCTTTTAGTAGTTGTAATATAGTGCATATTTACTAAGCACCTGCCTGGTGATTTTCTAGTGTAAAATCACTCCTAAGCATGAGGCTTCGTGTCATGTAAAATTAGTTAAGTACACAATACCTTATACATTCTGAAGTTAGATCACTTTGAATAGTTTAGCTCTATTTTGGATTGAGAGGCCTTAGAAAAGGCCAGGTCACTGAGAGGGAGAGGATCCCAGTAGGAATGTCTTATATTCTTAGGGAAAGAAATGCTCACAGCTTCATGATGTTTTGATGAAGATATAGCCAAAATTGGTAAAATTATAAAATCTTTTTTCTTTTTTTATTAGTTAAAAACATTGTGTGTGTGTGTGTGTGTGTGTGTGTGTGTGTGTGTGTTTTTTTACTGGGGATTGAACCCAGAGGCATTCTACCTCCACATTATACCCCTAGCCCTATTTTATTTTTATTTTTAAAGAGGGTCTCACTAGGTTGATGAGAGAGTCTCACTACTTGCCAAGGCTCTCCTCAAACCTGCAATCCTCCTGTCTCAGCCTTCCAAGTACTGGAATTACAGGTGTGCTCCGCCATGCCCAGCTTAGTTAAAATTTTTATTACTTAAAAAATTCCTCAAAGCCGGGTGTGGTGGCGCACACTTGTAATCCTAGTACTTGGGAGGCTGAGAGCAGAGGATCCAGGTTCCCGGCCAGCCTCAGCTACTTAGTGAGACCCTGTTTCAAACTAAAGAATAAAAAAAAAGATAGAACTGGGGGTGTGGGTTCAATCTCCAGTACTGCAAAAAAAAAAAAAAAAAAGTGCCTTGAGCCAGGCTTGGCACACTCCTGGAATCCAAGTATTTGAGAGGCTGAGACAGGACTGTAGGTTTGTGGTCAGCCTCAGCAACATAGTCTTTATTTCAAAATAAAAAATAAAATAGGGCTAGGGGTATAGGTCAGAAGTAGAATGCCCATGGGTACCCAAAAAAAAAAAAAAAAAAATCCTCATTCGTTTTCTTATTTACCTCTTCTGCCTGCTCTATTAGAGTAGAAGCTCCACAAGGGCAAGGACCTGGTCTGCCGTGTTCCCCACTGTGTCTACAGCGCCCGGCACACAGCAGGCATTCCATCAGTGACTAAGAGACGGGAGATGAGCGCTGGCATGTGCTGCCAAGCTTTTAACTAATTGTTAGTTAGATTCTCTCCCTCCGTCTATAATCTGCATGTCTACTCAACCAGCAGATATTTAGTGGGCACCTACTGTGTTCCAGGCACTGTTACAAGTGTGAAGGATACAACAGTAAAAAAATTAGACAAATATCTTTGCTACATAGATCCTATGTTTTAGGGGAGTGCCCGGAGTAAGCAGATGTCTTATACACTACACACCTGAAGGGTCCACGTCACCCTCCACATACCTTTGAGGGAAAGATCAACGGGAAGTCCCCAACAACAGGAAAACATTCTCCATTCTGGCGCCTCCAAAGCAGGCCTTGGGGGCTTCCCAACACCAGTTGGGCTCTTCCTGCCTGCCTCTGCTCATGCGAAGAAACCCCAACCAGCCCAGACAGCTGGGTCGGGTAAATGAAAAGCTCGGGGAAGAGCTAGAGCTTTTGAGGACTGAGAAGTGGTGAGCCGAGGAGCCAGCACATGCAATGACAGGGAGCCCTGGGGAAAGCCCTAAGCAGGGAGGCCGGAGAACCAGCCCAGGTGCTCACCAACTTGCTAAGACCTTGGCCAATCTGGAGCTGCCTGAGCATCACTTCTCCTGGGGTGCAGGGAGGAGGCTGGGATTTGGGGTGGGGGCGGAGGCCATCAAAATTCTAGAATCTTTTGCGTGTATGTGTGCAGTACTGGGCATTGAACCCAGAGACATTCTGCTTCCAAGCTATATCCTTAGCCCTTTTATTTTTATTTTTTAAATTTTGAAACAGGGTCTTGTTAAGTTTCTGAGACTGACCTCAAATCTGTATGCCACCACACCTGGCTAGAATTGTACAGCCAAGAGCCAGACATGGTGGCACATTCCTGTAATTCCAGGACTTGGGAGGCTGAGACTGGAGGATCATAGGTTGGAGGCCAGCCTCAACAAATTAGTGAAACTCACAGCAATTTAGCCAGACCCTGCTTCAAATTTTAAAAATACATATTTTTGAAAGGGATGTGGGTGTAGCTTGGAGATAGAACGCTCCTGGGTTCAACCCTGGTACCAAAAAAAAAAAAAAAAAGAATTTTATAGTCAAGTAAATCTTGCTGTAGAATTAGCTCCTGACTTTTAAAAGTGAAAGAGTTCCCAGTAGTTATGATTCGTGTTGTGAACTCTGGCAGCAATGGGTGTTCTTTGCACACCCAGCATGTGGAGGGCTCTGGGTAGAGTCCCAGCTCCTCCAGGGCTAGTCCGGTGCCTGAGCGAGGCAGAACACTTCAAAGTATCTGTTGAATGAATCTCACTACAGCTTCCCAGCAAGGGGAAAGTTGCACTTTTACATGGGTGGGTTATGAGTTTCCAAGAGATTAAAATCCTCAATGTCTCACACATAGCAAGTTGTACCAAGTCTGTCTGGATCCCAAGCAGCTATTTGACTATTCCTTGACAGAATGCCTCTCCATAATTAACCTCCTGTTACAAAAACATGAGGAGTAGCTTTCCATTGTAGTTGCAAATTTCTCATCAAAAGGCCCTTAGCCTCATTCAAGGAAGATTGGAAAGAAACAGTAAATAAGTGTTGAAAGAAAAGGTAACAAGAACCTGGAAAACAGATTCAACGTCATCACTCCATTTGATGAGGTATTAGAACTGTTCTGGAATATTCTAAGTTTCCTCCTTATGCAAGAGGTAGGATTGAAGTTAGGTAAAGCTTGTCTCATCCAATGAAGCTGAAGCAGAGGTAACCCTGGTAACTACTGAGCAGAACTCCAAAAGCCAGAGTGGGCAGCACCATGTTCTTATCGACTGCCCTGTAGTCACCGTGCAGTCAGGGTGGGACCTGGTCAGCCTTGTCTCCAGGTGGCTTCAGTGAGCAGAGCCCTTGCCAACTCCATCTGGATGAGGGGATTGTGCAAGAAAGAAACTTGTAGTGTGTTAAGCCCCTGAGACTTTGGAACTATTCATAACTGCTACGTATTCTAGCTCATTGTGACTAATAAGTAAATTTAGGAACTGTAACTCAGAAAGAGGAAATTCATTAAGGATTTCTGTAGAAAAACTTACTTTGAAGGATTGCCGGTTCAAGGCCAGCTCAGCAATTTAGCAAGACTTTGAGCAACCCAGCGAGACCCTGTTTCAAAATAATAAATAAAAAAGGGCTAGGGGTGTAGTTTGGAGGGAGAATGAGTTCAATCTTCAATACAAAAACAAACAAACAAAATTCTCTAAAGCTTCTTGAAGCCAGGCACTGTGGTGCATGCCTATAATCCCAGTATCTGGGAGACTGAGGCAGGAGGATCACAGCACAAGTTCAAAGCCAATTTAGTAATTTAGTGAGACCCTGTTTCAAAATAAAAAATAAAATTGGACTGGGGGTCTAGCTCAGAGGCAGAATGTTCCTGGGTTCAATCCCCAATACCAAGTATATATATATGTATACATTTTTACCTATGCATATATGTGTGTGAATGTATGTATGTGCATATATAGATGTATATATATATGTGTGTGTATATATTTAATTGTATATATACAATATATATATACATATATATATGTGTGTATATACACAATTAATAGGGCTGAGACACTATAGCTCAGAGGTAGAATGCCCCTGGGTTCAATCCTCAGTACTACCAAAGAAAAAAGCTTCTTGCAGTGTATTCTCTTAGCATAGAAATTAAACAGATTCTCTTTATATTTCTAAATTAACTTTATGAAATGGTTAGATGACATCTAGTTCCTTGACCTTACATATATATTTAAGATTTTGGTCCACCATGAAATGTTTGTCCCTTGTCCTTGTGTTCAGGAATTTTTTTTTTTTTTTTTTTCATGATGGGAATGAGGGGAAAATTTGTGGTTGGGAAACCAGAAGCCCCAACAGTGATATCTTTATCCAAGCAGCACTGTAAGAACAATACCACAGTTTTACTCTCAATCTCCATGGCAAGAGAGCGTGTTAAACATAGATCTCCTATTACCTTTAGGATCTTGTTTCCAGCCGCAGTTGCTGGCACAACCTGGCTTTAAATTAAGCTCTGCCTTGCAGTCACTCTCTCAGTGCAGTGTTTGAAGAGTCTTTGTTTATTCATCGTGGTTTGCTCTTACTCATGTCTCATTCTACAGACAATGTGCTCCATTTTTAATGAACAAAGCCATAGTTTTAGAACCAAGATCTGTTGCAACTTGACAAGAGGAAATTTTCCTAGATTTCCCCTAGAGTTGGAGTATGTGACAGCACAATCAGATGCGTTTACTAGATTTCAGAAATACAATAAGAGAAGAGAGAGAGAGAGAGAGAGAGAATGGTCATCTGCTTATTTATACTACTTTTGATCTTAGACCCAGCATCATATGTCATTTATTGCACATATTTCATTTATTTATTCATTATACTTTTATTTATACACTTCTCTGATGTGAACTTGAAATGATAGAAGAACGATGCATTGTCTTTTAAAGTGGGTGTGAAATGGGGAGACACACGGGGAGGGCAGTGCTAGTAATCACCAGCCTCTCATGCTTTTAATATATGAAGACAATTTCGCAGCATTTTGCTCTTTTAAGATTTTGCACATGTCAATTCACTTTGGCTATTTTTAATATTATTGCCAAGAATGTCAAAACTAATATCGTTCGTGGACACGGTCTAGGCTCGGTGGTCTCTCAGATTTCCAGAGAGAGGAAATCTCTGTTTCAAACACAATCTTACTTGATATTTAATACATAGAGCAAATTTTAAAAAGTAATGTTTGAAGAGTATTAAATTTTATAATTTCAAACATTTGGTAGGGTTAATTAGTGAGGCAAACAAAACAAAGTGAAACATGACTTTGAGCAACAAAAGGACTTAATTTTAAAAGGCCTTGGCCTCCGCTTTATCTTTGTTAAAATTTTTAAGTATTTGAAAATCCTGAATTACAAAGATAAGTAGCTTCAAGTGGTAACAATTTATACTGGTTTATTTTGTAAGGTTCTCTCTTAAACCTTCAGTTTTATTTTCATTTTTTTGTGGTACTAGGGATAGAACCTAAGGACATTCTACCTCCAAGCTACACCTCCAGCCCTATTTTTTTTATTCTTTATTTTGAAGGAGGGTCTCACTAAGTTGTGGAGGGCCTCACTAAGTAGCTAAGGCTGGCTGCGAACCTGCAATGCTCCTTTCTCAGCCTCCCAAGCACTGGGATTACAAGCATACACCACCATGCCCAGCTCCTTCAGTTTTATATAGATGATAAGAATAGCTTGCTTCTAGGGCCACAGGAAAGTTGAGTTCTTAACTAGTTCCCTGTATTGTTAAAGTTTGATATGTCAAGCTTATTAAACTTGAGTGATTTATTTGTTTATTTAGTTATGTATGCATGTGGTACTGGGGATTAAACCCAAGGGCATTCTATCTCCAGGATACATCCCCAGCCCTTTTTATTCTTTTTTGTTGTTGTTGTTAAAACATATATGGCTTTATATACATAAAAAGTTTATTTATTTAGTATTATCCAGAATAAACTTCTAAACATATTAAATTGTTCAAGTATATCTAAAGCAGTGCTTATAAAAGAGAGGTCCCACTGCTAACTTACCAGATTTATTTAAAGACCACTTCTAACTTCAGCACAATGTAGAGTTCTATCAATTTTTTTATTTTACCATGTATGTACATTCTCAAATATTCAAAAATACTCAAATGAGCCAAATATATAATCTGATTTTCTCCTAATTTGATACCCTTCTATACAGCACCAGAAGTTAAAATGTTCTCTTTCCTTTATTATAGTTTACCATCATTTATTTCTACAATAAACCCAAATTTAAAGTAAAGATAACTTGGGTCAAATGCTTTCCTCTTAAATAAATAAACATTTCATCTCCTTCATTTTTAAATACCTAGTTGTTTTCCTATAGCGTGTTTCTTGGTTAACAACTATTCAATTAACTTCTAGTCTCACTAGGTTGCTGAGAATCTTGCTAAATTACTGAGGCTGGCCTTGAACCTGCAATCCTGTCTCAACCTCCTAAGCACTGTGATTATAGGCATGCGCCACAATGCCCAGTTTGAGTGTTAAAATAACCTTAAAATAATTATTTTTTAAAAAAATCACATCATATATGTACAGAATCCCAGAACTCTAAGAGAATACCATGTGAAAATTAGCAATTAAATTTTGTTGTTGTTGTTTTTGTTTTTGGTGGTACTGGGAATTGAACTCATGATCATTCTACCTCTGAGCTACACCCCCAGATCTATTTTATTGTGAAACAGGGTCTCACTAAATTGCCAAGTCTGTCTGTGAACCTGTGATCCTCCTGTCCTAGCCTCCCAAGTACTAGGATTGCAAGTGTGCACCACTACGCCCGACCCTAATTATGTTTTTTATGACATTGTGAAAAAGTGAGAGTATAGATTCTGATTGTATTTTAATGTTGGAGAAATATAAAGAGATTTTTCATTTTAAAGGGTTAAATTAGTATGAATGAGTCCTCATTTAAAAATATGCTGTGTTCTCAAAGCTTCAGAAGTGTTTATAAAATTCAATTTTAATCAATGTTATAAAGTAGTTGCCAGTCCAGGCCACTAATTATTTAACCCATAGGTAACTGAAGTAGTGCTGCTTATAGTTACTTGTGTATTTTGCAGTTAACTCAATACTATCGTAGATTTTCATGACTGACTATACTCATGGGAATTTTTTTAAAAATCTGATTTGCAATTCTGAATTATAAACCTTATCTATTCCCATTGTGAGATAACAAAGGCGAATAAAGACATTTTATTCCCTGGATTTCAAAAAATTAGTCTATATTTTTATCTCTCCATGGACGAGACTGCTTTTCTGCTCTTTGAGGGTGAATCATAGGCCCTGTGTTAGATAGGAGCTCTGAAGAGGCCCCAATTTAGTTCTGTGCCTCTAGGTCCAGAGTTTTATAAAGCTGTGTAAAGAGAAACTTTTCCAAAACCAAACACATTTTCCGCTCCTTTAGAAATCTGGATATTTAAAGGAACCCTGTGGCAACTCCTTTTTCGAGGCAAATGCTCCTTTTATGTGCCTGGGTAATAGGAAAGCTCCTGGTGCTTTAAAAGGCCATTGGAACCTTTCTACCCATTCCCTCCACTAATGAGGGTTGCCAGTGAAGTGGTTTCCCTTTGACCACAACAGCTTGTGGCCCCAGCCCCCTGCCATCCAGGGCGCGTCTCCCTGCTACCTTCCACTGGGGTGCCAGGCATTCCTCTGTGGACCGGCAGACGTCTCAGGCTGGCAGCCAGCTTTATATGAAATTCCTCACAGCATTTACAGGCTGTTTGGTATCGAAATTAAATTGAGGGCTGGTAGAGCACCTGCTTAGTGTGCTCCAGGCCATCGGTTCCATCCCTAGCACCATAAACACACACACATACACACACACACACACACACACACACACACACACACACACACACTAAAACAAGAGCCTTTATAATCCATGATATCATGTCACTTCCAGCTGTTGGCTCTGGGAGACCAGCATAGCATGGGAATCCCTTGTGTGCTTGTGTGTAGTTTAAAAAAAAAAAAAAGTGGAATAACATAATTATTTGTTTAGTGTCAAAAATTACAGTATAATAATTTAGACCCTGGGTTAAAATTCTGAGTCTGCTGTTTCATTTTATAACAATGCAGAGGAAATAGTTTCATTGCTGGAACCTTCAATTTCCTGTAAGTAGAGTTAATGATAGTATGTGCCTCATTGGCTTGTGGTAAGCTCTGAACATAATCCATTTAAAGTGTATTAATGTGTGTAGGTGCTTTAATCATTCTTGGTTGTTTTTAATCATTGTTTTCTTTCTTAGTATTATTTTGAAATCTTACTATGCCTAGGAAAATATTACTGGAAAAGGTACGTAAAGAGAAGTCAAGGAATTCTGGGTTAATGTCCTTCCTTTTCTCTGCACTTGTCACCTCTGCAGAATGTGACAAATTGAGGCGGGATGGCTACCGCAGCTCTCAGTACTACTCTCAGGGACCCACCTTTGCCGCCAACTCCAGCCCACTGTGCGAGGATTACCAAGATGAGGATGCAGATGCAGATCAGAAGGTAAGGCTACTAACATCGTTCAGCGTGGGGCCCTGGATTGGACCCAGAACAGAGGAAGCACATACATGGAAAAACTGATAAAGTCAGAGTAAAGCCTATGTTTTAGTTAATAGCATGGGTGCAAGCTGATTTCTTGGTTTTGACAGAAGTGCCATGGTTCTGTAAGATACTAATGGAAGGTAGAACTGGATGAAGAATACATAAGGAGCTCTCAATGTTCTATTCCTCTATCCATAAACAATTATTTGACTAGCAAAAAGATTAAGGTCAGGATTAAGACATTCATAGAGAAATATAAAATCAGATATTTGTGCATTTTGAATATTCTACTTGGGCTCGAAAAAAATAGAGATCTTATTTTGGTTCTTTTCTTCATGTGACCAAGTACCCAGTTTTATTACAAAGAAGAATTCTGCTATTAGTCAGCTTTTCATCATAATGAAATATCCGAGGCAGGCTACCGATGAAGAGCAAGAGTTCTCCTTAGAGCCGGGCGTGGTGGCGCACGCTTGTAATCCCAGCATTTGGGAGGCTGAGACTGGAGGATCCGGGTTCGAGGCCAGCCTCAGCTACCTAGTGAGACAACTTAGTGAGGCCTGGTTTCAAAATAAAGAATAAAAAATAGGGCTGGGGGTATAGCTCGAAGGTAGAACACCCCTGAGTTCAATCCCCAGTACCACACACACACACACAAAGAGTTCTCCTTAGCTTCTAGTTCTGTGGGCTCAAGGGCATGGCACTGGCATCGGCTCAGCTCTGGCGAGGGTCCCCTCAGCTGTGTCACAAGGTGGATGGTAATGATGAGAGCAAGTGTGTGAGCAAACAACCACATATCCAGATACAGCTCTAACGAGGCTGGGTGGCTCCAGTGCTCTCCCAAGACCTAACCAGGGTCCCACCAGAAACACCTCCGTCCCTTTTCAGAGCACTCCCTCAGTGACCTATGTCCCACCTCTCAAGATCCCCAAGCATCCAGCACGCAGATCCCTGGAGACAAGCCACATCCAAACGCCACTGTTTCCCAGCTGGTCAGTGTTTCTCACATGGATCAAATCTGAGCAGTGCTCTTACTTGTTACTACTGCACTGGCCGGTTTATTATGTGATGCTGTTTTACACTTGGATTCTTCTTTTTTTCATACCATCTCTTAAGATATGCACAAAGTACTTGAGAAGTATGTTTTCTTATTACCAAATGCACGTGAGATTAAAATGCATGGAGATTTTTCACTTACGAAGTTTTATTTTTATTTTATTTAAGTCATGTGAATTGGCACTGGATTTAATTAAGAGTTGAGGAACAGGATTTGGTTTAGAAACCGTTTTTAATTAATCTAAACACTTTTAGTGGAATTGGGCCAATACCTAAATGTCTTATTGGTTGGAGAACATTATTCAAAATTTATTGTTATTTTTGTCAAATAGGCAACACAGAGAACAGACTAAGGTACTAGTTGAATAAAACATGGGGCCAGCCAGGGATGGTGCACACATGTACCCCAGCTACTTGGGAGACTAAAGCAGGGGGATTGCAAGTTCAAGGCCAGCCTCAGCAACTTAGTAAGACCTTCTTTCAAAATAAAAAATAAAATAGGGCTGGGGATGTAGCTCAGAGCTAGAATGCCCCTGAGTTCAATCCCTAGTACCAGAAAAAATAAAAAAGAAGCTGGGGATATAGCTAAGCAGTATGTAGTATAATGCCCTTGGGTTCTATCCCCAATACTACAAAAATAAGTAAACAATTTTTTTTTTTCAGTACTGGGGATTGAACCCAGGGGCATTTTTACCTCCAAGCTACCTCCCAAGCCCTAGTTTTTATTCTTTATTTTTAAATAGGGTCTCACTAAATTGCAGAGAGCCTCACTAAGTAACTGAGGCTAACCACAAAACTATGATCCTCCTGTCTCCACCTCCAAGTACTGGGATTACAAGTATGTACCACCATACCTGACCTAAAAAAATAATTTTTAAAATGAGAAATTGCTTCCTTAAATTTTTGGTTTTCAGCTGGGCATAGTGGTGCATGCCTGTAATCCCTCTACTTGGGAGGCTAAGATAGGAGAATCATAGGTTCCAAGACAGCCTCAGCAAGTAGTGAGACTCTCATCAACCTAGTGAAACCCTATTTCCAAATAAGAAATAAAATTGGGCTGGGGTGTAGCTCAAAGGTAGAATGCCTCTGGGTTTAATCCCCAGTACAACACACACACACACACACACACACACACACACACACACACACACGTTTTTGGGTTTCAAATGACTATTGGACCTAGTTTATGTTTTTATATTCATATTTTTAGTATTAATATACATACATATATATATATTTTTTTTTGCTGTACTAGGGGTGGAACCCAGGGGCATTCTACCTCCGAGCTACAACTCCAGCCCTAATTTTTATTCTTTATTTTGAAACAGGGTCTCACTAAGTTGCAGAGTGCCTCACTAAGTAGCTGAGGCTGGCCACGACCCCGGATCCTCTGGTCTCAGCCTCCCAAGTACTGGAATTACAAGCATGCGCCACCATGCCTGGCTTTAGTATTAATATTTTTAATTGAGAAATTATAATTGTATACATATATGTGGTACAGTGTGAAGGCTTAGTATATGTATTCAGTGTGGAATGAACATATTCAAACATATTCATCACTTCCTTTACCTATCTTTTTTTTTTTTTTTTTTTTTTGCGGTACTGGGGATTGAACTCAGGGGCATTCTATCTTTGAGCTATACCCCCAGCCCTATTTTTTATTCTTTATTTTGAAACCAGGTCTCACTAAGTTGCAGAGTGCCTCACTAGATAGCTGAGGCTGGCCGCAAACCCGGATCCTCTGGTCTCAGCCTCCCAAATGCTGGGATTACAAGCGTGCGCCACCATGCCTGGCTCCTATCTTTTTTTATAGTAGAACATTTGAAATTTACTCCCTTAGTTTTATTGAAATATACAATACATTATTATTGACTCTAGTCACCCTGCCTGTGCAACAGACTTCAAAACTCATTCCTCCTATCTACCAGAAACTTTGAACCTTTTGCCCAACACCTCCCCATTTTCTCCCTCCCTGACCAGATTGTCACAGAATGTTTATTTAAAGAAACATGTTATTATTTAACATAGTGTGAAAAATATTTTTCACATGTTAATGCTAGTCTTTTTGCTAAAATACATGAAGATATTCACTTCATATATTTTATATATGATAGGACATGCAGCCATTACAAAATGGATCTAGTCTCAATTTTAAAAAACATTTTTTCTTTAATTTCAAAAACTATATTTCTCATACTGCCATGAATAAGAAAATCAAAAACCAGAAGGCAAATAGTATTGTGAGATTTGTGCGTTTCCAGGTAGACCTCAACCTCATGCTGCTGCTCGCAGGAGGAAGGAAATTTGTAGCGGCACTGAGTGAGGCAGAGGCGGGGTCTGGGTGCAGCACATTTGCACAAGTTGTCAGCACCCAAGAGAGGGTGCTCTCTTGGCCCTGGTAGCAAACTGACGTTATCATGGCAGCATCCTAAGACCTTCTGAAAAATGGTAGTGTTGTTTCTAAATTCTCACCAGGGCCAGGCCTGTTGGAGGATTGCCGGTTTGAGGACAGCCTCAAAAAAAAGAAAAAAAGGGGGGGGGGCGCTGGGGGTATAGCTCAGAGGTGTTCCAGTCAGCATTCCCACAGCCATAATCTAAAAGCCTGACCAGGAAATGTAGAGGAAAGAAGATTTATTTTCTTAAAGTTTCAAGTTCAGTCCATATGAGGCCAGGGGCCGCAGATCTTAGGGCATGGCGGCCGGGTAAGGAGAAAGGGAGCACACATGGGCTGTGTTCCTCATGTCATGGAGGCCAGAAGCAAGAAAGAAAGCAGGGGGAGGACAAGCCATATATAATTAAAAAAAAAAAAAAATTAAATGATTAGGTCTGCATGTTATCTCAAAGTAATTTCTGTTAAGAAATTTGGTGGCCCTTGCCTGTAATCCCAGGTACTCTGAAGGCTGAAGCAAAAGAATCACAAGTTTGAGGCCAGCCCGGGCCACTTAGTGAGAGCCTGTCTTAAAATAAAAAGTAAAAAGGGCTGAGGATGTAGCTCAGTGGTAGAGCTCCTGGGTTCAATCCCCAGTGCCAAAAAATTAATTTGCTTCAAAAATTTGTTTCAAAATAAAGTAAATAGCAACATATCTTGTGTTGTTACATATATTCTTAGTTGGAATTTATTATATATTAATAAAATATCAGTTAAAGTTATGCCATCTTATCTCCTTCCTTCTCTGCTTAGTACTCTTCTATTGAGCTATGTTATTCAATGTTGTAGTAACTTTCTTTCTTTCTTTCTGTACTGGGGATTGAACCCTGAACTACACCCTCAGCCCTATTTTTTATTCTTTATTTTGAAACAGGGTCTCACTAAGTTGCAGAGGGCCTCACTACATTGCTGAGGCTGGCTGAGGATCTATGATCCTCCTGTCTCAGCCTCCCAAGTACTGGGATTACAATTATGCACCACGATGCCAGGCTAACTTCTTCAACTTCTTGATTTCATGAAGCATCAAAAATTCTACTTGTAATCTCACTATAACTATTCAATCCCCAGTTACACACACACACACACACACACACACTTAGTTTGATGCTTTTAGAGCACTTTTTCCATCTTTTTGTTTAGTCATCATTACTGAGTCAATTACAATGCTCTCTGCCAGAGAACATGCTCCCCCCCCCCTTTTTTTAATTATATAGAGTTAATAAGGCTTAGAGCCACTCTCAGGGACAAAGGTTCTGAGATTAGTGATTAAGCACTGAAGCCCTTTGCTTTCCTGCCACTCCGCAGGCCCCTTTTCTGGACTCAAGTCACTCTGAGTCCCTTCACCTCATTTTTTACGTGACGGCTTATTTAGTTGGCTCATGCATCCAGCAGTCATTTATCGGCTAATTAGTACTCAGTAAACATCTACCCTGAATCTGAAGTCTTTATTGATCTTCATGGCCTTTACCACCATCCACTGGGTCGTGCAGTGTACTCTTGCCTCAAAGCTGTACAGCTGTCCATGGTAGCCATTTGGGACTCGGATGCAGTCCTCATCCCTCCTCAATGTGTTCCAGAAAAGCTCCTTCAGGCGCAGAACTAGAATTCATTTGTAAAACAAGGATGCACTGAGCACTTCTGTGCCAGGGACGATTCCAGGTGTTGGAGATGGCACAGTGAATGCAACAGCACAAGCGCCTGCCCTTGATGGAGCTTTGATCACCTGGAGTGGGCCTGCGTGCATGTAAGTGATGTTGCTGTATTCAAAAGTGGCACGTGCTCTGTAGTAAAATTAGTCAGAGAGGGGGAAGACTGCAACTTTAAATTGAGAGAATAAGCATTACTCTGCAAAGAGGTAATTGGAATTAAAAGAGAGAGCCGCACGCTGAAGTCTTGAAGAAGAACCTTTCAGGAAGAGGAAGCAGCCAGTGTAGTCAGGGCTTGTGTATCAGACACTGCAGAAGATGAATGAGATGTCCGCACTTGTCTCAAGGAACTTACAGTTCTCAAGGATGGGGAGAACTAGACAGAATAAAAAGTTTTATACATGACCTGCTGCAATAAGTGTTTGGCATTTAGTAATATGGGAAAGAGAAATTCTTCTGGCTTGGG
The DNA here is from genome assembly GCA_004027655.1 of Graphiurus murinus. Classification (NCBI taxonomy): domain Eukaryota; kingdom Metazoa; phylum Chordata; class Mammalia; order Rodentia; family Gliridae; genus Graphiurus; species Graphiurus murinus. The sequence goes on from PVLC010029831.1 coordinate 17,630, forward strand.
CTATTGCAGTAGGCGGGAAAGAACTGAGGAACTAGATGCAAAGTGTTGGTGTGAACAGGGAGGAAGGGGCGAGTTCAGAGATGGTGGCTTTCTAGAAGCTAGGAGACCACTTTCCCACTTTCAAGTTTCAGTTCTGCCACTTGCCGTGTTTCTGTGGGTTTGTCACAGTCCCTTCAAAATGTTCCTTTCCATATCTGGGAAGTGTGGAGTAGCAGGAGATTGCTCTTGGAGGTCCATGCATTGAAGTTTCCTAAATGTGTATCTCTAGTCTGAACTCATACATTTACATGCTTATTGTTCATGTCCACTTAAATATCTTACAAGTATCTCATACTTGTCTGCATGTTTGTAGTCCCAGTATTTGGGAGGCTGAGACAGGAAGGTCGCAGGTTTGAGGACAGCCTCAGCAACCTAGCAAGACCCTATTTCAAACAAAAAATAAAAAAGGAGTGGCTTGGAGGTAGAGGTAGAATTCCCCTGAGTTCAAGTTCAATCCCCAGTTACACACACACACACACACACACACACACACACACACACACGATTCTCACATACCTCTTGCAAACAGAACAAAACAAAACCCCATTGATCATGGTTTTCTCCATATCAGTATTAACCACAACATCATTCTACCTGTTGCTTAAGTAAAAAATATTGGGCACATTCTTGATTCTTTTACTTATCTCACACATTTATCAAATTCTGTAGGATTATCAGTTATTGATTCTCCTTCAAATCCTTAATTCGGGCATCCTGCAATGGTTAGTCAGGGTGTATGTCCTTGAGAGGAGATGGTGGAGCCAGATTAGAAATGAGGTTGTGAGGCTTCAAGGCAGGAGATGGAATAGCCATTCTTAATTTAAGGGGGAAAAAAAAGCCAGGCATGGTGGCGCATGCTTGTAATACCAGTACTTGGAAGGCTAAGACAGGAGGATCGCAGGTTCGCAGCCAACCTCATCAACTTAGTGAGGCTCTCAGCAACTTAATGACACCCTGTTTTCAAACAAAAATAAAATAGGTCTAGGGGTGTAGCCTGGAGGTAGAAGGTCCTTGGGTTCCATCCCTAATACCCTGCCCCAACACACACACACACACACACACACACACACACACACACACACACACAACAGGAATACAGGAATAAGTGGGTAGTCCCATAATAGAAACTTATCTGCCTTATCCCAAAACCCAACATAATTTTTAATGGGCCTGCTCATTTAAATGAGGTATAAGACATGGATAGTCACTATATCATTACTACTTAACACTGTATGGGAAGAACTAAATGGCATGATTAGAAAAGCTGCAGAGTCAGAAGGGCAAAAGTGAGAGACTGAGCTTTTATTCCTACTCTGCACATTGTAAGTTTGTATACTTGATAACACCAGGAAAATAAAATTTTGAAGCTATTATAAGAAATAGAATTTGAGGATAAAGTATAAAATTAATATACAGAAAAGAATAACTTTCATATCTACAAACTCAAGATAGACAACATAACAGAAAAATCTATATGAAATTGCTATAGCAGACAAAATAACAGGATAAGTTTAATAAGGAAAGTATGAGATCTATGTAAAAAAATAAAAAACCTTAAAATACTAGAGGAGAACACAAATAAGATTTGAATGAATGAAGCCGGGCGTGGTGGCGCACGCTTGTAATCCCAGCATTCGGGAGGCTGAGACCGGAGGATCCGGGTTCGCGGCCAGCCTCAGCTACCTAGTGAGGCACTTCGCAACTTAGTGAGACGCGGTTTCAAAATAAAGAATAAAAAATAGGGCTGGGGGTATAGCTCAGAGGTAGAATGCCCCTGAGTTCAATCCCCAGTACCGCAAAAAAAAAGATTTGAATGAATAAAAAGGTATACCTGTTCTTAGATACCTTAGATAAAAAGGTATACCTGCCCAGGTTCATTTATCTAATTAATATAATACCAATACAAAGGCAAGTGGGTTTTTCTGTATTCCTTTGGTTTGGGGTTGTTTTTAAGGGATAGAAGGAGGAAAGAGAGGGCTAGAAAGACTGAATCTAAAAGTCCAAAACCAGGAAAGCTGAAGAACAAAGAGCAGTGAGGAAGGGGAATAGCCTTTACCAGATACAAATCAGAGAGTCAAGCGTCACCCCTCCCCATGTGGCAGCTCATATGCAGAGCAGCAGGACAGAATGTCAAGTCCAGAAACAGACCGAATTCTTCTTGGGACTTAGTATATCATCAAGTTAGCACTGGAAATCAGGTGGGAATCCAGGAAATGTGAAAGGGCCTCCAAACCAGCAGTTTATGGGACTTCCAGGTTAAGACCAAGACCTCTAACTGTGATTCCATTTCTTAAAGTCACAACAATCCTTGGGATCATTTTAAATAGAGTGTGCAAAAGTTACTTAAGAGAGACAACTCTATTGGGAAAACTCTTTTGTTTCCTAGCTAGGCTTTGGGTGTAGGGGGTACCGTGAGGAGAATAGGAAACTTTATAGGAGAAGAGACACACACATTAACAAATGCTTAGGCTAAAAATGATCTGACATCTCAAGAGGTATTTATAATGAAAAACATCTAATTTGCATTCAACACATATTAAGCATCTGTTAATGTGCTTAGGGTAGGAGCTTTCTCCTAAAATAAGAGATGTTAATAAGGCAAAGGTTAAGGACCCATACATTAAAAAAGAGAAGCTAGGGCACATCTATTCTGGTTATTTCTTCTGGGTAATTGTTCTAGAATAGTTATGCTAATTATCCTAATGCAAAATACTAAGTAGGACTCTACAATTTGTTTATGGTATGAAAAAAGGTATTTTGCTAATGATATCCACACACATCGTTGATATTAAAAGTGGTAATGTAGTGTAGCAAAAAAATGTTTAAATTATCTTTAACTGTTCATGCAGTGTGTATCATCTAAATAGCCAATTCATTGCATGAAAAATGCTGTTGGCATTGGGATTTAGAAGCCCTAGAAAATGCCTTTTTATTCAACTGTGAAATCAGAAAGTAAGTTGTTGTTTTTCTTCAGGTTTCAGTGAATACC
>PVLC010029832.1:0-19965 GCA_004027655.1 Graphiurus murinus
TTTTGAAACCGGGTCTCACTAAGTTGCGAAGTGCCTCACTAGGTAGCTGAGGCTGACCGCGAACCCGGATCCTCCGGTCTCAGCCTCCCGAATGCTGGGATTACAAGCGTGCGCCACCACGCCCGGCTACATGGTCACATTTTCTAACATGGATTCTCCTTAGCAGAGCACTGCCTGGAGTCTAGCCAGTCCCTGTGTGTGTGTGTGTGTGTGTGTGTGTGTGTGTGTGTACTGGAGATTGAACCCAGGGACATTCTACCCCAGAGCTTCACACCCAGCCATTTTTATTTTATTTTATTTTTTTATTTTTTGCATATTGGGGATTGAACCCAGGGGCATTCTATCTCTGATCTACACTCCCAGCCTCCCCCCCCCCCAAAAACCTTGTAAACCTGATTATATCAATGACAGCTTTTAAGTTTTCTGATTCTTGCTAATCCCCTTTCTTCCTTCTTTTCTTTCTTTCTTATTTATTTGGCAATGCAAGTTACACCCCCAGCCCTATTTTTTATTCTTCATTGTGAAACAGGGTCTCGCTAAGTTCTAAGAGCCTCACTAAGTAGTAGAAGCTGGCTGCAAACTTCTGATCTTCCTGTCTCAATCACTGAAGTACTGGGGTTACAAGCATGCACCATCACACCCAGCTTTATTTTCTGTTTTTGAAACAGGGTCTTACTAGGTTGCTGAGAGTCTTGCTACATTACTAAGGCTGTCCTTGATTCTGTGATCCTCTTGTGTCAGCCCTCCAAATCCTGGGATTACACGTGTATGCCCCACCCCTGGCTCAGCCAGTTCTTTAAGTCTATTTCAGGCTCTCTCTCTCTCTCTCTCTCTCTCTCCTCTCCTCTCCTCTCCTCTCCTTTCCTTCTCTTAAAAAAGAAGAATATGTTTCAAGGTAAAAATCCCAGGATTGATTAAAAGAGGATTTTTAGGACCTTGTTTAAAGTAATCAGACTTTCTTCCAAGAAAAGGGTTTGCATCATCCTTTAGAACATCACTTAAAAAAAATCCCTTTTCATGATTTAGACACTCTGCTAATGCTAGAGATGAAAACATGCTAGAGACACAGGTGTAGCATCCAAAGAGCTAATAGTCTTGTTGGTGTTGTAAATATGTAAAGAAAACAAAAGAGCAAGAAAAATAAGCAGGTGTAGCAGAGAAGAGGAAGGAATCTGTTCTGAGTATGGATTTGACATTTCGATTCAATTTATGTTGAATAGCTAATACATATTCATGATAAATTCAAAAGATGCAAAGATATGCAATAGTAAAATTTTCTCCCTCCCACCCCTAACCTCCAGCCACCCAGTAGTCTTTCAATGGAGCAATTACTGTTACTTCTTCATGGCTATACTTTTAGGAATATTCTAACATACCCAAGCAAAAAATCTATCATTTGACTAGCTCTCTATTAACATATATCATAGAATGTTATATACTTTGATTTTTTTCATTTAACCATATATCTTAGAGGTGTTTTCATATCTGAACATAAATATTTGTCTCATTTTGAAAATAGCCACTGAGTGGTTTGACAATGATACACAATTAGTTGTTTTCTTCTTATAAATAGTGGAGCAACAAATAACCATATACATATGCTCAAGATATATGAAAGATAAATTCCTAGAGATGTGATTAACGAGGTCAAAGCCTGCACATTTGATTGATAGTGTCAGATTTCCCTCCATAAAAGTTTTACTGATTTACAACTTAACATCAATGATTGAGAATGTATTATCATACTTTTTGAGCTCTGCCAATTTTAAAGTGATATGCAGATTAATTTTAATTTATATTTTTATCAAGATGATATTTTTATGTGATTAAGAACTCTTCTATTTTCTGGGTATTGCTCATATATTCTCTTATTTTCCATTGAATTCTTGGTATTTTTCTTATTTATTTGTAGGAGAACTTAATAAATTATGAAAACAGATTTTTCATTTGTGATATGGATTACAAATATTTTTTCTAAGTTTATCCTTTGGTGAGATTTTCCCATGTAAAAATGTGTGTGTGTGTGTGTGTGTGTGTGTGTGTGTGTGTGTGTGTGTGTGTGTGTTATTGGGGATAAAATTCAGAGACATTCTACCTCTGAGCTATACCTCTAGATCTATTTTTATTTTTTTTACTTTGAAACAGGATCTTACTAAGTTGCTGAGGGCCTCACTAGTTGCTGAGGCTGGCTATAAACCTGAAACCCTCCTGTCTCCCAAGTACTGGGATTACAGGCATGTGCCACTATGCCTAGTTCACATAAAATTTTTATCTCACTACTTCCAGGTGTTGTGTCATATTAGAAAACTTTTACCACTTTGTAATTCTTAAAAAGATCTACTTTTTTTTTTTTTTACAGTACTGGGGATTAAACTCAGGGGCATTCTATCTCTGAGGTCCACCACCAGCTCTATTTTTTATTCTTTATTTTGAAACAGGGTCTCACTAAGTCACTAAGGCTTTCTGTAAACCTGCGATTTTCCTGTCTCAGCTTCCCAAGTACTGAGATTACAAGTGTGTGCCACCATGACCGGCTAAAAAATCTACTTTTTATAGTTTTATTCTTCACATTAAAAAAAGATCCATCAGAATTAGTTTTGATGAGAAGAGTGAAATAGGGAACCAACTGTATTTCCCAAGTTTGTATCTGCATGTCTCAACACACTAATTGAATAATTATCTTTTCCTTGCTGATTTGGAGTGCTATCTATATCACACCATTCAGTTTTAATTTTGCTCAAACTTATTGAGACAGGTAACATGGCACCTGCTAGTATGACATTCACTGAAGTTGTTTAGTTGCAATACGCCTTCAACCTGCTGGCTTATGATAAAAAGCTTCTTACAAGGCTTAGCCTTTAAGTTCCTAAACATATTTCTAGTGTGCACCTATTGCCATACAATATTGGTATTGTTTCTCTAGCCACAAACTTAACCATTTTTCTCTTCTGTCCTTTCTATTGTACTAAGTACTATCATAGTTTTCACATGTTGCATAAATTTGTATTTCCCTCTAGAACCAATTATAGTATAATTTTTATACTATATTTTAAAATTTTTATATTCCTCTCTTTCCTCTACAATAATATACTACTTCTTACTTAGACTTTAAACACTCTCGAGGCTTCTGCACTTAACAACTACAGAGTTAGCTGGGCCTGCTGGTGCATGCCTATAAGCCCAGTACTTGGCAGGCTAAGAAAAGAGGGAATCACAGGTTGGAGGACAGCCTCAGCAACTTGATGAGATCCTGTTTCAAAAACAAAGAGCTGAGGATGTAGCTCAAAGGTAGAATGCCTGTGTGTTCAACCACTAATACCACAAATAATGATAAAATAAGCCTTTGAAGGAATTTTTGAAGGTCAATCCTCCTTCACCTGACCACCTCCTATCCAAATCCTGACTATACCTACAAGATATAAATATGTCCATTTAATGTGTCCATTTAGTACTTGTAGAGTTTCCCACAGAAATAATGCTCAAATTCATAGTCCATCATTAAATTCCTATATGTTAAGGCAGCACTGATTAATAAAACTTTCTTTGTTGACAGAAATGTTCTTATGGCTTAACATGTGATCAATGCCACTGAGCAACAGGATTTTAAACTAAATAGCCACATGTGGCTAGTGGCTACCATATTGGCATTATGTGAGTGTGAGCGAGTATCCGTGTCTGCATCAGTCTCTTCTTAGGAGCACTGTATATGGAACTCTTACTCAAATGAGCTTGCTACTAGCATCAACTGGCCTACCAGTTTGAAGACTAAAAGGGAATGTGACAGGGAGAGAGTGCATTGGTGAATGGGGTGAGGGATGGGGTTGAGAAGTCTGAGTAGGTTGAGGACAGGTTTGGGGACTGATGCATTTCAGAATGGGTTCAGGACAGCTTGGTGCTATAGTCTATAGTTAAATGTCCCCTAAAACCCCATATGTTAAAGCTTAGTTCTCAGCTTGGTGCTATTGGGCAATGGGTGTGGCTTAATGGGAGGTCTTCCAACCACTGTGTGGGGGCTGCTTTCAAAGGGAATTGTTAGATGCTGGTTTCTTTATCTATTTCATCCTGGCTGTGAAGTGGATGAATTTGCTCCCTGTGCACTCCCCATCATGATATGCTGCCTCACCACAGGCCCAAAAGCCCTAGTTGGGTCTCCACAACTAGAGACTAATACCTCCCAAACTGTGAATAAAAAATATACCCTTCCTCTTTATAAGTTCATCATTTCAGGTATTTTGTTACAGGAATAGAAACTGAATAATACACTTGTGGGGAGAGAGAAGTATTATAAAGGAAGACACTGAGGCAAGTGGTGGGAACAATAAGGTTTCTGAAAACAGGTACTTTTGTTAATTTACCCAGACTAGTCCTGAAAGGGAAAGAGGAGAGAAGAAGGGAGTGAAGGAATAGAGCAGAGAGGGAAAGAGAGAAGCTTTAACATTTACTTGGGGAGCTACTTTTCCTTTAAGGCCATTGAAGTCCCTTCACTACATGGCTATGGTTATAATTATAAAGTAGAAATTTGAGATGAACATCTGGACATGGAGTACCTAAGCCAAAATAAATGATAAAAAAGAACAAACTCCTCAGCTTTTAATAAATGAAAAAGAGTAGGTTGGTTTTACTTTTTTCCCCTTACCCCCAAGCCTCTGTTAAATTGAGTAAATTTCCTCTAATAATTGAAGTATTTGTTCACCTCCTTCTTAAATTTGCTTGTCTCACTGTAGGTGAATGTGGAATGAATGGGAGCAGCAATTGATTGCAGAGTGTCTGAGTCAGTTGAAATTCTTGTGGACCAAATTAAAGTTGTCTGTGAGTTTGGAGAAAGGAAAGTAAATGACAGGGAGGAGAGAAGGCTGTAAGTAAACATGCTTCTTATTCATGCCTTGTCATCAGACTTCAACCTGGAAGCTGTACCCACTTTCCCAGAGTTCATCCACCCACTTTAATCCCCTCTTTTAAAGATGAAGAACCCGAGACTTACAGATGTGGGCTTATACATCTGACGTATCTTGGCAAGTGGTTGGCAGAGCTGCTTCCAGAACATGGGACTCATCTGCCAACTTGGGTGTGTCCCTCACCTCTGGCCACAGTGGCCAAATGTGCAGCCACTATTGATGCTTCCCTGACTTAGAAAATGTTCACTTTGATTTCTGATTTTTGTTTATTCTTCTTCCTAAATATACTTGAATCAACTTTCAACATGACTCTTGTTGTTTTTGCCCCCAGTGGATGCCATAGGTCTCACCATCTGTTATACCATTTAGGAAGTGATTTCAAGACAGTCCTTGTTGTGTACAAAGTACTATGCTGCTTTCAAGCTGGGAGTGACCCTGACATTGTCTCAGCCCTACTGCTCACTTTGTAGATAAGGGAACCAAGGTGTCAGATCAGATAGGTGAAATGACTCACTTAAAGTCCCCCAGATAGGTGGGTGAGCACACCTAACTCACAGACTCTGTAACTCTGTTTAACTGCAGCATGATGGGCTTTCCCTCTAACTTGATAGTGTTTCTGCATTGCTGCATATATTTTTTACCTTGAAGTTGTGCCTGTGTGTAATAAGCAAGTTGTTGACATGGAGGGAATGTTTTTAGTTATTTAAGTATCATATCCTAGCATTGGGAAAAACAAAAAACAAAAAACAAACCTAGAGCTAGGTGTGAGGTATACTGGCACATGCCTGTAATCTGGTACTTTTTTTTTTTTTAAATCCCAATACTTGAGAGGTTGAGACAGGAAGATCACAGGTTCGAGGCCAGCATGCAATAACTTAGTGAGACCCTGTTTCAAAAAAAAAAATAAAGAAGGTTTTGGGTATAGCTCAGAGATAGAATGCCCCTGTTTTCAATCCCTAGTAAATCAAAACAAAACAAAAATCAAACCAATCAATCAAGAGGTGGGCTTAGTTATCCAAACTAATTGCCTTCATTGATTAAATTTCATAGACAAAAATTTTCCTACATTTTATATTGTATAGGTACACAATTGTATGTTGCTTGGCTTCCAATAACAATACATTGTCTTCTGCTAAACCAGAGTGTTGCTTATTTTCTATCAAGGAACAGCAGTCCCAGTAGATAGTTGAGCCTTACATAGTTGGACACTGCTTTGCATCTTATTTCCTTTGATTCCTCACTGTTCTCTCCTGGGCCCTGTTGCTGTTTGTTTCTGCTCCTCCACTCTGAGCAAGAGGCGCCCTCTAACCAAGCCTTCAGAGGAGTGGAAATGAGACTACCAAGCATTGCATTCAATGCAGAGAGAAAACACTTGCAGAAAATGCTTTCACTCAAAGGGAGTTTTTTTTTTTTTTTTTTTTTTTCCAACCTCAAATTTTGTATTAAAAAATTCTACCAAGGAAAGGAAACATGCCAGAGAATAAGGAACATCTGCTCTGATGCTGGCATTACTGTGGTGACAAGGAGCTCCCTGGAGTAGGATTGTGGGAGCCAGATGATGCTCCTGAAGAGATTTGCTGATTTAAAAAGTGGCATCTGCAAAAACCTAGCAAGACTATAAGGAATGCACTGGAACAGATGGTACATGAAGAACATTGGAATAGAATCATTCTCTGAAAATCTTTTAAGGATTAATAAATGTGATGAAGGGAATGGATTACAAATGATTAATGATGACTCAATTATAGGATACAAATTTCCTATGTAGCTTTTCTCCAGAACTAATTTTTTTGTCTGGGCCAGCAGTTATCAGTTATGGCAAAATTATATAATGTAGATAAATATTTTTCCTGCAGCTTTCTAAAATATCCTCTCTTCTGTTACAAGGGTTATTTATAAAACCAGAACAGAAGGGTTGGATCTTAGGTGGATGTCTGTGTGGGAATTGCATTCACTGAAAAGCATAAATAATGGGTTTAAATATATTTGTGATTATATTGATCTTTTTTGATGTGAATCAAATTTTTTATACTTTTATAGGTGCATTGTAATTATACATCGTAAAGAGGTTCAGAGTGATAGAGACATACATGTACATAGCACTTGGTCTTTTTCCCTTCAAATCCCACCCTGCTCCCTTCCATTTCCCATACATATTGAGATTGCTATTGATAACTTTATATATGTACATTGCACTGTTTGATCTGTTTCCTACCTTAAATCTTTCCTTTTCTCTCACCACCTCCCTCCCCAGGTCTCCTTCCAGTATTATACATCATTCATTTCGTTTATCCCTCATTCATCTGAAATCCCTTTTGTTTCCCAATTTCTCTCTAACTTCCATGTATGAGAGAAAACATATGACCCTTCACTTTCTGAGACTAGCTAATCTCACTCAGTGTAATATTCTCTAGTTCCATCCATTTTCCTACATAATTTTGTTCTTTATGGCCGAGTAAAATTCTATTGTGTTTATATACCACAGTTTCATAATCCATTCATCTGTTGATAAACACCTAGGCTGGTGCCATAATTTGTCTCTTGTAAATTGTGCTGCTATAAGCTGGGACACACATGTATAACTATAATATTCTGACTTCAGTTCCTTTGGAGTGGAATAGCTGGGTCATATGGTTCTAGTCCCAGCCTTCTGAGGAAACTCCACACTGATCTCCGTAGTGGCTGTACTCATTTGCAATATGACCAACAGTGTATAAGGGTCCTATTTCCCCACATTCTCATCAGCATTTATTATTGTATATTTGATGATTGCCATTCTAACTGGACTTACATGGGATCTCTATATAGTTTGATTTTCATTTCCCTGATTACTAATAATGTTAAACATTTTTTCATATATGTTGTCCACTTGTAGTTCTTCTTTTGAGATGTGTCTATTCAGCTCAATTCCCATTTTGATTAAATTATTTGTTTTTTGGTATTAAGCTTTAAAAGTTCTTTATATATTCTAGATATTAGTCCTCTATCAGTGGAGTGGCTGGCAAAGATTTTCTCCCATTCTTTGGGCTCTCCCTTCAGACTCTTGTTGTTTTCTTTGCCACACAAAAGCTTTTTAGTTTAGTGTCACCCCACTTATTGATTCTCATTTTTGTTTCCTGAGCTTGGGGGTCTTATTTAGGCAGTCTGTATCATGACTATATGTTGGTCTTATGCTCTCTACTAGTAATTGAAATCTCTGATCTAATTTCTAGGTCTTTTATACATCTCGAGTTGACTTTTGTGAAAGGTGGGTGATTGGGGTCTAATCTTATTTTTCTCCATGTGGATGACCAGTTTTCCCCACGCCATTTTTGAAATGACTGTCTTTTCTCTAGCATATATATTTAGCACTTTTGTCAAAAATCAACTGGCTATAAGGGTAAGAATTCATTTCTCTATTTTCTGTTCCATTTTATTGGTCTGTGTGTTTGTTTTTGCGCCAATACTATGCTGTTTTAGCTCTGTAGTATAATTTGAAATCGGGTGTTATGATGCCTTCTGCATGGTTCTTATTGTTAAAAACATTGCTTTGTCCTGGGTCTTTTGTTTTACCATATGAATTTTAGAATTGTTTTTTCTAGGTCTGTTAAGAATATAATTGGTATTTTATTTTCTTTATTTTTGTGGTACTGGGATTGAACTCAGGGTCATTCTATCTCTGAGTTACATCCTCATGCCCTTTTTTTTTTTTTTTAAAACAGGCTCTCACTAGATTGATGAGAGAGTCTCACTACTTGTTGAGGTTGTCCTTGAAACTTAGATCCTCCTATCTTAATCTTCCACATACTGGAATTACATTGGTATTTTAATAGAGATTGCATTGAATCTGTAGATTGCTTTTGGTAGTATGGCCATTTGGATAATATTTATTCTGCCTACCTAAGAATATGGGAGATTTTTCCATTTTCTGAGTTCTTAAAAATTTCTTTCTTTAGGGTTCTCTAATTTTCTTTGTAGGGGTCTTTAACATCCTTGGTTAGATTTATTCTTAAGTTTTCTGCATTTCTTTTTCGGTGGATTTATGATTGGTGTATAGAAAAGCTAATAATTTTCATAAGTTGGTTTTGTATCCAGCTACTTTGTTGAATTTATCAGCTCTAGAAGTTTTTTGGTTGAGTTTTTTGGGTCTTCTAAATATAGGATCATGTCATTTGTAAACAGAGATAATAAAGCAGTGTGACTGATTTCAAAGAACTCCATGAGAAAAGTCATTATTCTTAATGGAAGATCAAACTGGAACCATATTAGCTCATTGCCACAAAGGAGTTATGAAATAGAAATTATTATAATTGATATAGACATTATTTGTATGTAACCCTTTGTTGAGTGCTGCTAAAGGGTTGTGATTAATATTTTTTTCAAGAAAGGTAATGATTTTCCTTGCCCTCATAATTTCACCCTTAATTTCTTTTAAAATTAATTTGGCAAAAATCAATTTTAGCTCCCATTTATGTTAAAACATCACAAATTAGAACTGAGCAAAATCTATTTAAGGATTTTTATTATATACGTCTTTTAGGTTGCATTCAACTACATGTAACTGAAAGAATGCTAAACAAGCATTTCCGTGTATAGCCATTATTTCCTTCTATGAGAAGATACCAAAAGAAGGGCAGTCTAGGACTAGAGATGCTGGTAAGGATGCTTCTTCTACCTTTCTGCTTTGCCATATTGAGTCCATAGCACTTTTCCTATGATTGCAAATGGCTTTTGTACATACAGGGATTGAATCTATATTCCAGGGTATTAGAAAAAGGGAAAGACTAAGGAAAAAGACAAAAGGGTCATTAAAAGGGTATTTTAGAAGGAAGCTCCACCCAGAAACTTTGTTTACTCTTCATTAGCTAAATCTGACACACAGGGAGTTCTGAAAGGCTATTATTATACTTTCTGAACTAATGTCTACAATCCCAGTACTTGGGAGGCTGAGACAGGAGGATTGCAGGTTCAAGGCCCTCTGCAATTTACCTATTTCAAAATTAAAAAAAATAGGGCTAAGGGTGTAACTCAGAGGTACAGTGCCCCTGGGTTCAATTTCCAGTACACACACACACACACACACACACACACACGCACACACACACAAAGTTGTTGATTACCTCGCTAAAGTTGCTGAAGCTCTTGAACCTGCTGTCCTCCTGTCTCAACCTCTTAAGTACTGTGATTACAGGCATGAGCCACCATCCCTGGCTCACCTCAAATCTTACAACCCCAAGTAACTACTGTTAACATCATAGTGACTTATTCACTCAATGCTATATAATAGTTATTTTTCCATGTGAAGATCTGCCTAGATTTACATATATGTAAATATTTTTGCAGTACTGGGGATTTGATCCAGGGCTTTGCACATGCTAGACAACCATCTACTATGAACTGTATCCCTAGCCCTTTTTTTTTTTTTTTTTTTGCGGTACTGGGGATTGAACTCAGAGGCGTTCTACCTTCGAGCTACACCCCTAGCCCTATTTTTTACTCTTTATTTTGAAACCGAGTCTCACTAAGTTGCGGAGTGCCTCACTAGGTAGCTGAGGCTGGCCGCGAACCCGGATCCTCCAGTCTCAGCCTACCGAATGCTGGGATTACAAGCGTGCGCCACCACGCCCGGCTCCTAGCCCTTTTTTTAATTTTTAAAATTTGAGACAAGTTTTCACTAACTTGCTCAGGCTGACTTCAAATTTGTAATCCTCCTGCCTCAGCCTTCCAAGTTGCTGGGATTACAGGCACTATCCATCCTGCCTGCTTAAATTTACATATTTTTAATAAATGCCTGATATTCTCTTATTTATATGTACATATTGGTGTTTTTCCCTTCTAATCATGTCATAATTGTGCTGTAAAATAACTCTGGGCATTAGATTAGAATGTACAAAGGAGTATAGTCTACACTCTTCAAAATAATCTGAGAGAGAAAATAGCAGATTAAGAACATCAAGAGAACTGAACTCTATTCCAGCTTGGCTACTTACTAGCTCTATCAACTGGAACAAATCACATCTCTTTTCAGAGCCTTTTTCCACATCTGTCATATAATGGTATGAGTATAGGTGACACTTAAGATCTCTTACATCAACCGTTATGTTTTATGATTTTATAAAACCATGTATTCTATAACTATTAAATAATTAGCAGCTCCATGAGAAGATGAATCAGGTTTAGATTTTTACTGGTGTGTAGGCTCCACCTTAAGCTTTTGTAAGTGCTCAATATGTGTTTGCTGAATGACTGAATGTGTTAGCTCACTTGTGTTCTGAATTATTTTTTAAATATACCAAGCCCATTCCTTCCTCCTTGCTTTTATCCAGACATAAATGTAGAAGCCAGGCATGGTGGCATATGTCCGTAATCCCAGTACTTGGGAGACTGAGACAGGAGGATTGCAGATTCAAGGCCCTCAGCAACTTAGTGAGACCCTGTTTCCAAATAAAAAATAGAATAGGGCTAGGCTGTAGTTTAGAGGTAGAATGTCCCTGGGTTCAATCCCAGTACCCAAAAAACAACAACAAAAAAAAAACATAGAAAAATTGTCTAGAATAGCTTGCCTTTCCACTTGATTTATTTATAAAAGTACTAAACATAGCTGTTTAATTTCTCTTGAAATACTTTGTTTGCCTTTATAAATGAAATATCACCCACATTTTTATTTCTAGATGTTTATTGCTGTTAAAGAGAAAAGTTATTGATCTTGGTATTTGTCTTGTATTAATCCATCTTATCAAATTATCTTAGTCTAGTGAGTTTTTAATTTTGATGTGGAAATATAAAATCATGTCCTCAATAAGTCAAGAGTTTTATCTGGTTTTTGTTTTTTATACTTTTATTAATGCATTGCAATTATACATCGCAGTGAGGTTCTGTGTGATTATATAAACACACATGCTCACAGCTCTTGGTGTATGTCCCTCCAACATCTCACTCTGCTACCCTTTGCCCCCTCCCTATACATGTTAGTGAAACTGGTAGTAAAACCTTTATATGTTGCCAAAGCATTATTGGCACTGTTTGCTTCCTCAATCCTCATTTTTTCTCTTCCCTACCTCCCTCCTCAAATCCCCTCTTACTGGTCTACCAGTCTCTCTCCACCTATATACAAAATTCCTTATGTTTCCTATTTTCTCTCTAGCTTGTATATAGGAGAGAAAACTACAACCCTTGACTTTCTGTGGCTAGTTGATCTCACTTAGCATAATATTCTCTAGTTCCACCCAATGTCCTACAAATGATGTAATTTTGTTCTTTATGGCTGAGTAGAAATCTATTGTGTGTATATACTACGTTTTCTTTATCCATTCATCTATTGACTGACACATGGGTTGGTTCTATAATTTGACTATTGTGAATTGTGCTGCTATAAATATGGGCATACATATAGTATTCTAACTTTAATTCTTTAGGAAACATACTGAAGAGTGGTATAGCTGGATTGTATAGTAGCTCCATTCCCAGTCTTTTGAGGAACCACCATATTTATCTCTGTGGTGGTTGTACTAGTTTGCAACCCACCAACAGTGTATGAGTTCTTATTTCTCCACATCCTTTCCAGCATTTATCATTTGTATCATTGATGATTGCTATTCTAACTGGAGTTAGGTGAGATCTCAGTGTAATTCTGATTTGCATTTCCCTAATTGCTAATGATATTGAACATTTTTTTCATGTGTTTATTGGCTGATTGTATTTCTTTTTTTCAGAAGTGTCTATTTAGCTCAATTGCCAATATTTTGATTGTTAGTTTTTAATGTTAAGGTTTTTTTAGTTCTTTATATATTCTAGATATTAGTCTTTTATCAGAAGAGTAGCTGGAAAATTTTTTCTCCTATTCTGTAGATTTTCTCTTCAAACTGTTTCCTTTGCTGTGAAGAAGGTTTTAGTTTGATGTTATCCTATTTATTAATTTTTGCTTTTATTTTCTGAGCTTTGGTGGTCTTATTGAGAAAGTCTCTGTCAGTACCTATATGTTGGAAAGTTGGTCCTATGTTTTCTTTTAGTAATTGCAAAGCTTCTGGTCTGGTTTCTAGGTCTTTGATATACCTTGATCTTATCTATTTTTAATATATATATATATTATTATTATTATTACTATTTTATGTGTGTGGCACTAGGGATGGAACCCAGAGGCCTTTTACCTCTGGGTTGCACCACCAGACCTATTTTATATTTTATTTGGAAACAAGGTCTCACTAAGTTGCTGAGAGCCTGAGCTGAGGCTGGTCTCGAACCTGTGATTCTCCTGTTTCAGTCTC
This sequence comes from Graphiurus murinus, assembly GCA_004027655.1. Classification (NCBI taxonomy): domain Eukaryota; kingdom Metazoa; phylum Chordata; class Mammalia; order Rodentia; family Gliridae; genus Graphiurus; species Graphiurus murinus. The sequence continues at coordinate 13,139 of PVLC010029832.1, forward strand.
CCAAGTACTAGGATTACAAGCGTGCGCCACCACGCCTGGCTAAAGATTATTTTTTGTCTTTTGAGTTTGCTCATAGCCCTAAGACAATATTGAATAGTAAATAAAACATGAATACAAAATTTAAAAATAGTAAAAGAAATAACCAATACATATATGATATGCTGTAGCTATTTTAGTTGAGCCAGGAACTAAAAAAAAAAAAAAATGAATGCCAACTCTTATGTGATAAAATGTACCATAATAAAAACAAAAATATACATTTTCACTGTCAATCACATATCAGAGTGGCAAAAATATATACATACATACTGGCAAAAAATACATGAGCCCTCTGAACCGCTAACAGATTCTTCTGATACTTTCTACTAATACTTATTAAAATTAAAAGTTCACTTACACATTGTCCCAGAGTCCCACTCTTTAGAATTGAGCAATATCTTATTTTCAGGGAACTCATATTTTGTGGGTTACTTAAAAGTATTTTTATCAATGTGTGACATTTCTCCTTCACTTTATATATGGTTGTTTTTGATGTTCAATTTTATTAATTTAACAGTCATATTTGTCAATCATTTTTATGGCTAGCACTTTTTATATCTGCTTAAAAAGCCTTTTCATATTGTAAATTCCCAAAGATATATCCCAATTGTTTCTTATGTTCCTGTTAGACTTTTACCTTTAAGTTTAAAATTTGCTTATATCCTATTGATTTGGAGATATGGTTTGAGATAGGACCACAATTTTACTTTTATCTCCGGATAGCCAGTTTCTCCAGTAGAATTTGTTGAACAATAAATTCTTCAGTTGAATCTTTAGAATCTTGGTATATGTGGAGCTTCTTCTATAGTCTTGTGCCTTTTTTCCTTCAAAAGTTTTCTGGTCTTGTCCTTTTGAATTATCTTCTTATGAGTTTCAGAATATACTTGTCAAGTTCTGAAGAAAATTTGTTGGGGTCTTAGATTAGAATTGAATTATATATAAATTTGGGAGAATACACTACCTGACTTATATCTCTGTATTTATTTTGGTCCTCTTTAATGCCCATCACTGACATTTTATAATTTTCTTTTTAAGGCTTTGAACATTGTTCATTATATTTGTTTATAAGTAACTTAACATTTTCTGTTATTGTATATGACATCCCTTGATTCTCCCTCCCCAGTACTGGGGATTGAATCCAGGGGCTCTCAATCACTGACCTATGTCCCCAGACCTTTACAAATTTCTTATTTTGATACAAGGTCTCATTAAGTTGTCCAGGTGGGCCTCCAATTTGTGATCCTCCTGTCTCAGCCTCCCAAGTTTCTGGGATTATAGGTGTGTGTTTCTGTGCCCATCTTTTGATAGTTTAAAAGTATGTCCACACATTATTTTTTATTTTTTATATTAATTGGTGCATTGTAATCATACATCTTTGTTAGGTACAAGCTGATAAAGTAATACATATACACATTTCTCATTTAACCCCTTCCCCAATTCCCACCCCACTCCTTCTCAAGGTCAGTTTAGTGATTGACTGTGATATATTTGTGAAAGTACATCATGTGAATTAGGATGCCCCCCTCATCCATCCCCTTCAGTTAAGTCAACTTCTTTGCTTCTCTAGGGTTTTTCCTTTTCCATCTGTAGACCCTCTTATGCCCCATCTTCTCCCTAGCATCCACATATTAGGGAGAACATATGCTTCTTTACTCTTTGTGACTGACTAATCTCACTTAACATAATGTTTTCCAGTTGCATCCATTTCCCTGCAAATAACATGATTTTGTTCTTCTTTATGGCTGAGTAAAATTCCATTGTGTATATATCCCATAGTTTTGTAATCCGTTCATCTATCGATGGACATCTTGGCTGCTTCCATAGTTTGGCAATTGTGAATTGTGCAGCTATAAACATAGATACACATGCATCAGTCTGATAGTTTGGTTCCCATTCTTTTGGGTAGATACGCAGAAGTGGTATTGCTGGATCATATGGTAGGTTCATTCCCATTCGTCTGAGGATCCTCCATACTTTTTTCCAAAGTGGTTGCACTAATTTGCATTCCCACCAACAATGTATTAAGGTTCCCACTTCTCTACACCCTTGCCAGCATTTATTGTTGTTCGTGTTTTTTATGATTGCCATTCTGAGTGGAGTTAGGTGAAATCTCAGGGTAGTTTTGATTTGCATCTCTCTGATTGCTAATGATGTGGAACATTTCCTCATACATTTATTGGCCATTTGTATTCTTTTGTGAAGTGTCTATTTAGATCCTTTGCCCATTTTTTGATTGGGTTATTTGTTTTCTTAGCTGTGATTTTCTTGAGTTCTCTATATATCCTAGATATTAGACCTCTATCAGAAGAGTAGCTGGCAAAAATTTTCTCCCACTCTGTGGGCTCTCTGTTGAGGTTCTTGATAGTTTCCTTTGCTGCACAGAAGCTCTTCAGTTTAATGCAATTCCATGTATTGATCTTCCTGTGAGTTGCTTGTGCTTTGGGGGTCTTGTTGAGAAAGTTTTTACCTGTGGCTATGTGTTGAAGTGTTGGGCCTATGCCCTCTTCAAGTAGTCGCAAGGTCTCTGGCCTGAATTCCAGGTCTTTGATCCATCTTGAGTTGACTCTTGTGCAGGATGAGAAAGTGGGTTTTATTTCCATTTTCTTGTATATGGATAACCAGTTTTGCCAACACCATTTGTTAAAGAGGCTATCTTTTTTCTAGTGTATATTTTTGGCTCCTTTGTCAAAAATCAATTGACTGTAAGCATGTGAGTCTGTTTCTGAATCTTCTATTCTGCTCCATTGGTCTATGTGACTGTTTTTGTGCCAATACCATGCTGTTTTTATTACTGTGGCTTTGTAGTAGAGTTTGAAGTCAGGTATTGTGATACCTCCTGCATGGTTCTTGTTGCTAAGAACTACTTTGGCTATCTTGGGCTTTTTATTATTCCAAATGAATTTAAGGACTGATTTTTTTTTTTTTATGTCTGTGAGGAGTTCCACACATTCTTTGAAACATTTCCTTTTAAAAGATAGAACTTTTCTGGGAGTGGTGGAGCACACCTACAATTATTTTACTTGGGAGACTAATACACAAAGCTGGCAGGTTCTAGGTCGGCCTCAGCAATTTATCAAGATCCTATTTTAATAAAAAATAGAAAATAAAGGGCTGGAGTGTCTAGCTCAGAGGTAGGGTGCCCCTGGGTTCAATCCCCTATACCAAAAAAATTAAAAATAAAAAGTAGAGCTTAGTGGAATGAATGAACTCTGTGATGCTCTGCTGAGAAATAAAGTAATTCAAAGATTAAGCCTTAAAAGTTACTGTAGTTTTCTCATTCTGTAGAAAGACAGCTGCCATGCCATGAGGCTAGTCAAGCAGTTCTACAGAGAGGTCCATACGGAGAGAACTGAGACTTGTTAACATCCAGTAAAGAGAGGTGGAGGCCTGCAGCTTCTCACCACGAGTGGTTCCATGTTGGAAGTAGACCCTCCCGCCCAGCTGAGATTAAGATGACTGTAGCCCCCACCACCCCACCACCCTGTGACTGCAACTATACTTCAGGACAGGCCCCGAAGCAAACCATACAGCTGAGTCACTCTTGGGTCCTTAGTCCTCAGAAACCCTGGGAGATAATAAATATGTGCTATTTTAAGCCACTAAGTTTGGGGACAATTTGTTACAGACTGTAACATACACTTTTTTTCCTTTTTTTGGTACTGGGGATTGAACCTAGGGGCACTCTATCTCTGAGCTATACCCTAAGCCATATTTTAAATTTTTATTTTGAAACAAGGTTTCACAAAGTTGCAAAGATTGGCTGTGTATCTGCAATCCTCCTGTCTCCCAGGTACAGGAGTGTGCCACCACGCTGGCTCTATACATCCTTTTAAATGTTATATTTTCTTGGCTAGAGATGTGGCTCAGTGGTAAAGAGCTTGCCTGGCATGTGCTGACCCCTGGGTTTGATTCCTAGCATTGCAATTTTTTTTAACTTATGTTTTCTGTTTACTGCTGGTATATATATATATATACCACACATATACATATAATACACACATATATACACACATATACATATAATATACATATAATGTATATATATATACATATGATGTATATATATACACATTAGCTAACTATCATTCTAAGCTCTCCTTAATTTCAATAACAGTCAATTAAATTTTGTGTGGATAATCACTTTATATGAAGTTTTCTTTCCAATCCTTACTTTTCTTGTTATTGCAGAAGGTTTAGTCTTCTGAAAAATCTTGACTAGAAGCAATGATAATGGGTTTCTTTGTTGTATTCCTGACTTAAAGGAAATTTTCTGATACTGTTCCATTTAAGAATATTATTTTTCTTAGATCTGACAGATACCTTTTTTAGGTTAAGGGAGTTCTTTCTTACTCCTCATTGCTTCCTTCAACCCATGCATGCATACATACACACACACACACACACACACACACACACACACACACACACACACACACACTGTTGGTATATCTGTAATTTATAGACTTTGCATGGAATGGATAAACAGGAATGCATAAACAGCCAGTTGTGGTGCAGCACACTTGTAATCCCAGTACTTGGAAGTCTGAGACAGGAGGGTCACAGGTTCTCAGCTAGCCTCAGCAATTTAGTGAGATCCTGTTTGAAAATAGGAAATAAAATGGGGCTGGAAGTGTAGCTCAGAGGTAGAAAGTCCCTGGGTTCAATCCCCAGTATCACAAATAAAATACTGAAGAATGCATAAACATTTAAAATGTTGCAGGATATTGCCAAATTACTCTATAAAAAGTTACACCCATGTAAAACTCATCAGTAATACATGTAAATACTTGTTTTTCCACATTTCATCACACCTTTTCCCTCCATTGAATCCCCCTATCTATATAGGAGTTACTGTGTCCAATCACTGTTCTACTGCATCATTTATATTAGCTTTAGTTCTTGTATGAACAATCTGAGGAGGTTTCTGAGGTGATCCACAGGCTCAAGGTGAACAACTGTGACACAGAAGGATTAAATAACTTGCTCAAAATATCACCACTCCTAAGTGACATAGTTAGAATTTAAACATTGGCAATCTGGCTCCCAACTTCATGCTGAACTACCTTTTACAGTCAATAGCTATTGTGTGCTTGCTATGTGCTGAGAGCTGTTATAATGCATCTAATCATCATGCCCACCTTCTCAGGTCAGTACTATTATTGTCCCTACAGTCTGTGCACATTGTTGCACATGCCTTAATTTTGTCACTGAATGGAAGCATTGGTTTGATGGTGATTTGACTCAGCAGTTGGTCCTCTTACACCCATTGATTTCTCAGGACAGGGTTCCAACGGGTCATCAGGTTGTGCCCTGAGCTTTAGTTAGGTTGTGACATATTGTGTGATTTGTGGGAGAAGGCATGTAGTCATAGTTCAAATTTAGTAAAGATCATATTCATATCCATATTAAATAAGAGGCAGTTTGAAATAGGGCTCAAGAAAGAGAAAGGCTTGGATTTCATCTTTATCATTTACCAGTGAGGGTTTATTTAGTTTTGAACCTTAGATTTTTCTTATCCTATAAAATGGTAACGATCATAGCTACTTGGAGGCAGTGTTGTGACCATTATGTAAGAGGGCATAAATAAAGTGTCTGACCTAGAGCCTGGCATCTGGTACTTGCTCTACAAATATGAATTCCCTTTTTTTTCCCCCAAGGGCATTGAATGTCAAGGGAGAAGATTGCTATGTATGAAGGGTACACACCAGCCACAAATAAAAAATGAAACCTAGTGAATAACCCACACATTGACAATTAAGAATTGCTTCTTTGTGAGCATATATTATTATTAACATAAAAGAAATGTATGATTATGCCCGGTGCAATTTTAAGTGCATAACTTGCATTTAATCCTCAACCAACTCTTTAGATTATGCATAATTATTATTGGGTTTTTGTTGTTGTTGTTATTTTTGTGGTATTGGGGATTGAACTCAGGGGCATTCTACCTCCGAGCTATACCCCCAGCCCTACTTTTTATTCCTTATTTTGAAACTGAATCTCACTAAGTTGTGGAGTACCTCACTAGGTGGCTGAGGCTGCCCTCGAACCTGGATCCTCCGGTCTTAGCCTCCCGAATGCTGGGATTACAAGCGTGCGACACCACACCTGGCTCATAATTATTATTGTTATTCCCATTTTGTAGACAGAGAGAATGAAGCACAAATATGTAACTTTTACTTGGTTGCAGAACTAGTAAGTACCAGATCAGGGATTCAAACTCAGGCTATCTGGTCCCAGAGTCTTAGCCACCCTGTTGTGCTTCCACTGTGACAACTCAGAAGACACATTCCTAGCAAATGTTGCTGTGAAAAGACCAAATAGCAAATTCACATTTTAGATTTCTTTTGACAGTCCATTTTGGGTGAATTCTTATTTAGGTATTGAAATCTTCTTTGGTTATATCAAATAGTGAATATTAAGATTAATTTGAATTTTTACCATAGTCTTTTTCATAAAAAAAATCCATCTGTCCATTAATCATTTTATATACTTATTAGGTCTTTATAAAGGGATAACAATTGCATAAGAAGACTTAGTTCTATGTCATGTCTATTCAGTTTCCTAGCTTGTCACCATAGGTAGATCATCTAACTTGCTCGAACCTCCCCTTCTCTAGGCTAAATGGAGAAAACAATTCTGATGGCTGGATGGGATAGTAACAAAAGGGAAAAGTGATTTGCAAACTAAGTGTGATGCAAATATTACTTGATGTAACAATCTGATGAAGAGGAGCCAGCCAGAAGACTTTGCCTACTTAAGCAACAGCTCAGCTTTGGGAACAGGAA
>PVLC010029833.1:0-19958 GCA_004027655.1 Graphiurus murinus
TGCGCCACCATGCCCGGCTAGGATGGCACATTTTGAAAAGCTTGTGGAGTTGTATTAGTTGTAGACATTAGTTGGCTCTAAGAAGGCTCTATTCTAAGACAGTCAATTTTTCCCATAAAACACAGTTTTGATAGTTTTGAATCTCAACGTTTGGTCCATTACAAAGCGACTTGATAATGACCTCATCCAAACAGTAAGAACAATCAAGCCACACTAGCCTCAGATACCCACCTCTCATTAAGAACTGAAATCAAGAGGGGGAAATACAAAAGTACTAGTAACCACACTTGGCAGCTGTAAAGATGGCTGACTCAGAAGAGCCCTCTCTTGCCAGGCGTGGTGGCACATGCTTGTAATCCCAGTACTTGGGAGGCTGAAACAGGAGGATGGCAGGTTTGTGGTCAGACTCAGCTACTTAGTGAGGCTTATGGCAACTTAGTGAGACCCTGTTCCAAAATTAATTACAAATAAAAAAAAATAGGGCTGGAGGTGTAGCTTGGAAGTAGAATGCCCCCAGGGTTCAATCCCCAGAGGAAGAAAGGGAGGGAGGGGTGGGAGCCCTCTCTTCCAGGGGATGAGTGAAAAGAGCACCGTCAGGAAGGGACAAAATTAAGAGATTGTAAGTTTTAAATCACTAATGTAGCAAACCCTGCACCACTTCATATTCCTTTAAGTTACAGTCCTACAAAGTCTAAAGTCTATGTCTGCCTTACTGGACCTTCTTATCCACATGTGTGTGGTACTGGGGATTGAACCAAGAATTGTTCTACCTCCAAGCTAACCCCCAGCCCAATTTTATTTTTGAAAGAGGGTCTCAAATTGCTGAGAGTTTAAGTTGCTGAGACTAGTCTCAAACCTTCAATCCTCCTATGTCAGCCTCCTAAATACGGGGATTACAGGTGTGTACCAACACGTCTGGTTTCACTGGACCTTTTAATATCTGTACTGCTTGTTAGCTTTTTCATGTGTCTTGCCTCCCTATATACACCAAGTTGTTTCTCATGTAATTCCAAAACAAAATTTGAAGCATTTAAGACATTATACAAAATTGTATTGCTTTTAATGTTCAGTGTAGTGCTTCCAAAGAAGCAAACAATATTTGTTAATTAAGATGGATAACATGTGCCAGGCGTGGTGATAAAAGCCTGTAATCCCAGTATTTGGAGACAGGAGGATGGCAGATTCAAGGACAGCCTCTGCAACTTAGTGAAACTCTCTTATCTCAACTTATCAAGACCCCATTTCAAAACAAAAAATAAAAAAAGGGCTGGGCATAGCTCGGAGGTAGAATGCCCCTGGGTTTAATCTCAACTACTACCAAAAAAAAAAGAAAAAAAGAAAAAAGAAAAAGATGAATAATAATTGCCAGGCATAGTGGCAACACCTCTGTAATCCCAGTACTTGAGAGGCTAAGACAGAGGGATCCCAAGTACAAGGCCAGAACACAGCAACTTAGTGAGACCCTGTTTCAAAATAAAAACAAAAGAGCTAGAGGTGTAGCTCAGAGGTAGAATGCCCTGTATTCAATCCCCAGTACCATTAAAAAAAAAAAAAAAAAGTGTATAAATACTCATTCATTCAACAAAGACTCAACAAATCTCTATCAAGTGCTTACTCTGTGGAAGCACTATGGGAAATATGATGCTCTTGAAATCTGTGTCTATGTGTCTGTGTCCTCTAGGGAGTTACAAGTATGGCATGGAAAGTAAGTTGGTATATAAGGTCTAAAGGAAACACATATGACAAATGTCACAAGAGAACAAAAAACATAAAAGTGGAGGATACTGAGCCAGGCATGATGGTGTACGCTTGTAATATCAGTACTTGGGAGGGTTGAGAGTGGAGGATCCAGGTTTGCAGCCAGCCTCAGCTACCTAGTGAGGCTCTCCACAACTTAGTGAGACCGTATTTCCAAAATAAAACAGGCCGGGCGTGGTGGCGCACACTTGTAATCCCAGTATTTGGGAGGTTGAGACCGGAGGATCCGGGATTCGCCCCCAACCACAGCTACCTAGTGAGGCACTCCGCAACTTAGTGAGACCCTGTTCCAAAAATGAAAAATAGGACTGGGGTGTAGCTCGGAGGTAGAATGCCTCTGGGTTCAATCCCCAGTACTGCAAAAAAAAAAAAAAAAAGTGAAGGGTACTTCCACAGGAACCAAAGGCATGGGATTCCCACAGACCCTGGGGATGGGAAATTGTGACATAAATAACTAGACTATTGGAAAAGCTATGTGACTCAATAAAAGATAAGAGGGGGAACCACTAACATACATGTCTTTCATTAACTTTAATCCAAAAACATTCTCTATGTTAGAATTTTTCTATTTTTCTATTTTTAAAACAAAATCTTCCGTTATTGCCTACAAAGTTTATTTTGAAATACCAGTTTAGCATTTCTATTCTCTCTGGTACAGCATGGACTCTTTAATCTATTTTTGAAGTGCTTATACCATGAATTCAGAGGATTACAAAACACATAAAACAAGCTCTATGATTTACTCAAATCACAACTTATTCTGCTAGATTCCTGTAGTGGACTCCAGACCAATGACCCCTGGTCTTCAATTTGAGGAAACAGTAAAGTGGTGGTGGTCCAAACAGAGCACAGCCTGAGAGTTTAGGAACAAGACAGCGAGCTCATAAACCCTGGGATGAGAAAAGACATGAGCGCTCCTTTAAGCAAAGTATTTGAAAGCTCAGTTGGACAGAAGGGAAATAAAGACAGTCCTTGACTTATGATTTGTCAACTTTACCATGGTGTGAAAACAAAAAATCCCGTAGAAGCTGGACTTCCAATTTTTATCTGTTCTCAGGCTAGCAACAAGCTAGCCTGAGAACAGATACTGAGAACAGATACTGTCTGGTGATGCTGGGCAGAGCTGCCACAGCTCCCGAGCAGCCAGGTCACTGAGTACTATGTTGCTTAACTAGGATGTTTTGTAGGTAAGGTTATAAGGTTATTGGGGTTTTTTGTTTGATTTTTGTTTTTTCAGTACTAGGATTGTACCCAGGGATGCTCTGCCACTGAGCTACACCCGCAGACCTTTTTTTTTTTTTGCGGTACTGGGGATTGAACTCAGGGGCGTTCTACCTCCGAGCTATACTCCCAGCCCTAGTTTTTATTCTTTATTTTGAAACCGAGTCTAAGTTGCGGAGTGCCTCACTAGGTAGCTGAGGCTGGCCGCGAACCCGGATCCTCTGGTCTCAGCCTAAGCGTGCGCCACCACGCCAGGCTCCCCGCAGACCTTTTAATTTTGAGACAAGGTCTCACTAAATTGCCCAGGCTGGCCTGGAACCTGCAATCTTCCTGTTTCTGCCTCCCAAGTATACTGGGATTACAAGTGTTCAGCATTGTGCCCTGATGGTTTATGACATTTTCAATTTGGTTTAGCAGGAGATAACCCAATCATAAGTAGAGAACCATCTGTATTTTTTTTTTAAAAAGCTCATAGGGACAAAATCAAATAAGTAACCATCAAACCAACTTTTAGGAAATCACGGTCAAATGCTTACTTTAAGGATATAAGGCAGGTGTAGTAGCCCATGTCTGTAATCTCAGTACTTGGGAAGCTGAGGCAGGAGGATAACAGATTCAAGGACAGTCTCAGCAAGTAGTGAGACTATCAACCTAGCAAGACCTTGTTTCAAAATAAAAATAAAAAAGAGCTGAGGGTGTAGCTTGGAGGTAGAATGCCCCTCGGTTCTATTCCCAGTGCCACAGAATAAATTAAAATAAAATAAGGATATATTGGCAACAGCTGAACTAACAAATCTACCATAAAGTTCAAATTTAAAAACTTTTACTTACTTTGACTTGCTCTTGGCAACTTTTTTTGTGTAAAGGTTGGAAGAGAAAACAAAAATATAAAATTATTATTGTTCTTATGCATATATGGTTCATACAAATGTCAGTAATAAAAATGCTTAACTCGTTAAGAATATCACACGTTGTCGCTCAAGTAACAATTTCCTAGATATTGGAGAACCCAAACGTATTTTATAGAAAGAATATTAAAAGATCCAATCTAACCAACACAAGTCTGAATGCTATGCTTTGCAACATCATCTCAGTGGAACTGGCTACCTTTTATATATTTCTAAAGCAGTGGCTGCTCCAGTTTTTCCCTCTTTACAGGTGTAAATGTTTGCACTGGAACAAGCCTCTGGCTTAGCAAATCAACCTTTGCAAACTGCAACAGCCGTCATATGCATGGAGAAGGGAGCTAAATATAGCCAGGAGGCCAGGCCGGCGCCAGGAAGAATTGGGCTTCTTCCGCTACCCAGCTGTGTGGCCTCGGGCAACTCGCGGGCCCTCTCGGCATCAGTTTCCTCATCTTTGGAGCTCGGAATGGGTGGACTAGAAACTCTCAGATCCTTTCCAATTGGGGCGCCCAGTGATTCTTCTAACACATCTCTACGGAAAGCGTCCCACGCCTTCCGACCAGACCCAAAGGTCTTGCGAAGCGTGAATCCACACTAGTCGGGCAGAGCCCAGGTGCCGGCGCAGCTTCCTCGAGGGTTCGCAGCATCCGCGGACCCGCTATCGCGGCCCCCTCGCCCTCGCCGCAGCTCCAGCCCCACTTACGGGACACCACCGAGAGGAACATGGCGACCCGACCCGCGGAATCCCGGAATCCGCAAAACCTCCGGAACCCGCAAACGCACCGACAAACAACTGCTTCCGGGGTACGGGCCGGTTCCGGAAGAGAACGTCCGGGAGTTCCAGAAGCCACGCCCCTGGCCGGAACCAGCCAATCGCCTGGCTCCTTGTTCTTCCTACTAAAGTGTGTCTGTTTTATAGTAGTGGAGCGTGGCACCCCCTCCCTTCTCTGGCAAGGGACTTAGCATGCAAGGCTCATGCCGCAAACCCAGACTCCTGCTCCTGGGTCTGAATTAGATGATTTCCTTACTTGCTCATTAAATAATTGAAACCACCTGCCTTAGAGTCGCAGTAACAGTATGTTGTATCTCAGCAGCTCCATACTATCAACCCCACGTAGTTCCTTAAAATGTGAGATCCTTTTAGAAAGCTTCCTCCTATCCAACTCCATCTCCCCTGGTTAAACCTATTCCCAGTCCCTTCGAAGTTAGGGACCGCACCTGAGTATTCCTTGTTCCTTAATTATCTTAAGGACCTCCATGAGAGCAAGACCTGGTGCCTCTCCTTAACTTCGGTATCCAGACACCTAGCACAGAGATTGACAATAGGGGCTGAACATCATTATTGGGAGCACTCACATAATTCGCCTAATGTCACATAACTAATAAGAGTCAGAGTCTGAATTTAAACCCAGATCTTACGTGACTCCAAAGACTGGTGACTTTCCCGCTAGACATTGGCCCTACTGTAACAGTTTGGGATGTCCTCGGTAGTTCTTGTTCTTAGTTAGTCTTAGAAAAAAATAGCACTGCACCGCGGCAAGCTTAAGTAAACTTTTATTATTATACGTAGAAACGAGGGACAGAGCAATTAAGAATTTATTATCTCCTTTTTCCTACCCTGCTTAGCCAATAGTCTTCTTTTCCCACCAAAAGCAGGTGCAGGCATACATACCGGTTATCTCTGCTGTGTAAGCCTTTTAATTAGCCTTCTTTGTTCATCCTCACATGGATAGACAGGTCTGACATTACTGATCAAAATGTGTTACTTGGTTAGCAAGGTCAGGGGGCTGCTTGGTAGAAGCCCACTTTGTTCTTTGTTTTATTTGTACTCTTAAAGTTTAAAGCATGTATTATCCACCTATGTCCTTGGTGAGTTCTCTGCTTCTCCCGTAACTCTGTTAGTTACTTATTATGTTGAAAACTTGTTTTATAATAAAGAAAAGAAAGACACAGGAATATGGTCTTTTAAAGTATGGAAGTTTGGGGGCTATAAACTATTTTCTGTTATTAGCAATTAATACTGAGTTAATATAGCTTTTTTCGTCTTTTAACTTTAAACTGTTGTGAGAGTCTATAAAATTATTTTTCTAAGTGCAGGTGTTTGTGTTTTAACATTCAGTTAAACAGAAGTTCCGCAGGGCTAAGAGCCAACTTTTAGCTGACCAAGGTCAACCTTGGCTATAGCTCTTGGCTGACAGAAAAGGACTTTACTGTTCTGCCTAAGTATGAAGGCTTCTTATTATCAATTAATACTGCCCTTATTAGCAATTAATACAGGCTCAATCCCCATCACTACCACTTTGCCATCTATCATTTGAAATATCTCAGCAATGAACCTGGGCTCCTCCAACATCAGGGACCACATTGGTAACCTTATTTCCTAACTGATAATCGGGACTTCAAGATTTATTTCTTTTACAATCTGTGTTTTTAATCTATATATTAAAATTTACAGACATGAAATAAGATTTTATCTCATGGAATGTCTTCATTGAAAGCAATAAAATTCTTTAAAAGAAAATTCAGCATTCTAATACAATACAACTTGAAGTTTTTGGACTGTCTTGATCCTTAGAAGTTATAATCGTTTGCCCCTCCCCTAATAATTCTTCATATTAATTTTCCCATAACCTGACTCTTGACAACAGAGTACCTTCCAGGTTCCCAAATCCTCCCCTACACTGTACAGTTCATCTTCTGGCAAAGCAAAAGAAGAACGACAACAAACAGCTTCAGATGTTCACGAAGTTAAGGTTTCTTATCTAGGAAATTCCCTTAGAAGATTTGTAAGAAAATAATTCAAGCCAGGAAGTCAAGGACCATGAATCCTAGACTTCGTTTTGTCCCTTGGAAAGTCACTTTAATTTTAGGACTCAATTTTCTGCTTGATATAAGCACAGAGTCAATGGTTTATATCCCTGACTACATTAAAGTCACCTGTGATCTTGTGATTTTTTCAAAGAGGCTCAGAGTACAGTATCACACACATACCCCAACCTTTTCTTTTCTTTTTTTTTTTTTGGTAGTTCTAGGGATGTAACCCAGAAGTACTCTACCACTGAGGTACATCTCTAAGCCATTTTAAAAAAAGGATCTTGCTAAGCTGCCTTGACTAGCCTTAAACTTCTTTTTATTTTTCTCTCTCCTGTGGTACTGGGGATTAAACTCATGGACATTCTACCTCTAAGCTGTACTTTCAGCCCTAATTTATTTTTTTTATTTTGAAACAGGTTCTCACTAAGCTGTGGAAGGCCCAAGTTCTTGAGACTGGTTGCCCACCTGTGATCCTCCTGTCTCACAAGGATCCTCCCAAGTACTGGGCTTACAAGCATGTACCACCATGCTCTGCTAATTTTTTATTTTGAAACAGGATCTCACTAAGTTGCTGAGGCTGGCCTTGAACCTGTGATCCTCCTATCTCAGCCTCCCAGGTACTGTGACTACAGGCATGTTCCACCAACCCCAGCTAGCCTTGAACTTTTGATCTTCCTGCCTCAGCCTGCAGAGTAGGAGGGATTACAGGCATTCACCACCAGGCTGTTCCCCCCAGTTATCTATAAATACAATAAGGTTAAAAGTGCAGTAAACAAACCATACGCCAAATTCACCAAATGTTATTCTGCTATTTATGTATATATTGGTATGTGTGTAAGTTTTTAGGTTTTGGGCTGAGCTATGTGAAAACATTGTAGGAGGGGGAATCAATGAAGGAAACTCTTCCACTGAAGTTATGCACATATATGAAATTACCAATGCCAATCTCAATATCATTATAGGGAAAGGGAAGGAGTAGGGAGGGAGCCGGGAGGCGCTCACCAAGTGCTGTGAGCATGTATGTCCCTACCACTCTGAACTACATTAAGAAGTGAGACTGCAATGCACCAGTGAAAGTGTATTAAACATATATGTAAATATATATATAAAATATTTGGGGCAATTAATTGGAAAGAATAAAAAATAAAATATTCTCTCCCACTAGGGACAGAATGAAAATAGCATTCAGGAATTAAAATAGCATTGTAGTTAAAATGGTCTTATTCGCGCGCGCGCGCGCGCGCGCGTGTGTGTGTGTGTGTGTGTGTGTGTGTGTGTGTGTTTACTGGGATTGAACCTAGGGGCATTCTGCCTCTAAGCTACTCCCCAGCCCTATTTTATCTTTTTTAAAAAATTTATTTAATTTAATTAATTTATTTTATTTTTTGCGGTACTAGGGATTGAACCCAGGGGCATTCTACCTCTGAGCTACACCCCCAGTCCCATTTTTTTATTCTTTATTTTGAAACAGGGTCTCACTAAGTTGCGGAGGGCCTCACTAAGTAGCTGAGGCTGACCGGAAACCCATATCCTCTGGTCTCAGCCTCCCAAGTACTGGGATTACAAGCGTGCACCACCACACCTGGCTTTTATCTTTTATTTTATTTATTTATTTATTTATTTATTTATTTATTTATTTATTTATTTATTTATTTATTTTTGCGGTACTGGGGATTGAACCCAGGGGCATTCTACCTTCAAGCTATACCTCCAATCCTATTTTTTATTCTTTATTTTGAAACAGGGTCTCACTAAGTTGCAGAGTGCCTCACTAGGTAGCTGAGGCTGGCCATGAACCCGGATCCTCTGGTCTCAGCCTCCCAAATGCTGGGATTACAAGCGTGCGCCACCATGCCCGGTTTATCTTTTATTTTGAAACAGGGTCTTATTAAGTTGCAGAGGGCCTCAGTACATTGCTGAGGCTGGCCTTGAACCTGTGATACTACTGTTTCAGCCTCCCAAGTCCTGGGATTATAAGCATGGTACCACATGCTTATAATCCCAGGATTTATTCTTGAGAGTTAATCCAGTCTTATTCTTGAGAGTTAATCCAGTCTTATTCTTGAGAGTTACATATGAATATGTTTTGGGTGAAGAGTTATGATGTTTTTAATCTGTCTTTTTTTTTAGTTGATTGGGACAGTGTGTGTGTGTGTGTGTGTGTGTGTGTGTGTGTGTGTGTGTGTGTGTGTGTGTGTGTGTGTGTGTGTGTATGTGTGTGTATGTTACCAGGGATTGAATCCAAAGGCAGTCTACCTCTTAGCTGCACCCCCAGTTCTTTTTATTTTTTTATTTTGAAACAGGGTCTTGCTAGCTTGCTGAGAATCTCACTAAGCTGCTGAATCTGGTCTTGAATCTGTGATCCTCTTGTCTCAGCTTGAGTACAGATTCTCAGAAAGAGATACTTGCTATAACCCTGGTCTTGAACAGCTGGGACGCGAAGCTCAGAGCATCACCTACTAAGTCTTCATGTCCAAGATCAATTTCCCAAACCTGCTTTGCACGCTCCACCCACAACCTTCTCCCATCTCAGTATGTGATAATTCCATTTTTCTAATTGCTCAAGTCAAAAACCAATTTGCCACCTCTCTCTCTCATACCCATCAGTAAGTCCTGTCACTTAAATGTCAACTCATCAAAGATGACTTCCCTAGCCACCCTATGTAAAATAGCAGTCCTCAGATTCCACCCCTAAATTCCCTATTCTGCTTACTCTGCTTTATATTTTTCTTAAATGGCACTTATTGTTAATTAATTTTATTTATGCCCTTGATTTCCCTATTGTCTCTATCCATCAGAACATTATTTATTTATTTATTTTTGATACTGGGGATTGAACCCAGAGACACTCTACCTCCAATCTACACCCCCAGCCTTATTTTATTTTATTTTTGCAGTACTGGGGATTGAACTCAGGGGCATTCTACCTTCAAGCTATACCCCAGGCTTTATTCTTTATATTGAAACCCAGTCTCACTAAGTTGCGGAGGGCCTCACTAAGCAGCTGAGGCTGCCCGTGAACCCAGATCCTCCAGTCTCAGCCTCCCAAATGCTGGGATTACAAGCGTGCGCCACCACGCCCGGCTTATTTTATTTTTTATTTTGGAACAAGGTCTCACTAGGTTGCTGAGGCTGGCTATGAAACTGCAATCCTCCTGTCTCAGTCTCCCAAGTACTGGGATTCTACATCAGAACATAATTTCTTGAGATTGTCCTATTCCCTCATTGCTATATTCCCAGAACCACATCTATTAAATGTCTGTCAACGAGTAAATGAGTGAATGTGAATTGAGAGGCATAATACAAACATTCAGGTTTTAATATTTAATTTTTTTCCACCCTCCTTCCTTCCTCACCTGGATGGATGCACTTCCTAATATTTACATTTAAGTGACAGACAATGGTAAGTATTTGTGTATTGTCAATAGTTTCGGTGTTCAAGAAATACTTTTAAAAAGAGATAGCAGCCGGGTGTGGTGGTACATGCTTTTAATCCCAGTACTTGGGAGGCTGAGACCAGAGGATCCGGGTTTGAGGTCAGCCTCAGCTACTTAGTGAGGCCCTCCGCAACTTAGTGAGACTCTGTCTCAAAAATAAAGAATAAAAAATAGGACTGTGGGTCCTACCTCAGAGGTAGAATGCCCCTGGGTTCCATCCCCAGTGCCCCCCCCCCCAAAAAAGAGAGAGATAGCACAAGCCAGGCATGGTGGTACATGCCTGTAATCCCAATTCTTGGGAGGCTGAAACAGGAGGATTACAGGTTCCAGGCCAGTCTCCACAACTTAGTAAGGCCCTCAGCAACTTAGTGAGACCCTGTTTCAAAATAAAAAATAAATTAGAGCTGGTGGTGTAGCTCAAAGGTAGAATTCTACTGTGTCCGACCCCCAGTATCACAAAAGCAACACCAGCATGCTCAAGTGCACACATAGCCGGGCGTGGTGGTGCACGCCTGTAATCCCAGTACTTGTGAGGCTGAGACAGGATCACAGGTTTGAGGACAGCCTCAGCTATTTAGGGAGGCCTTGTTTCAAAATGAAAAATAAAAATCTGGAGTGTAGCCTGCAGGTAGAAGGCCCCTGAGATCAATCCCCAGTACAGAGACAGTGAGCGAGCATATGAACTATCTCTGGAATTCTCGAGTGAGGCAGAAAGGGGGCAGTGTCTTTCTAGTTTCATTGGTTCATGCTGCATCCACCTGTTATTTACACCTAACACATTGTTGGCAGCTGGTAAATGTTAATTAGAATGTTTATTAATTCAGATATAATTTGTGATTTGGCAGGGTTTTTCACCTGAATTTACATAATGAGCCCTCTATGTCTTATAAAAGTGCAGAACAGTCAGAGCATCGCAGCGGCCCAGAGGGAAACAGTGCGGACGTTGGAGAAGGGGAGCAGGCTCTCTGGGAGGTGAGGTGCGGAAGGGAGGAGGAGGTCCAGCTGTTTAGTCTGGATTTCTTCTGGAGGTAGATGGAGGAAGAGGACAACTGCTCTGGGTCTGGGCTTTATACTTAATATCTACATCGTCTTGGTGGACACTGTGTCCCCATCATTCAGGGCTGGGATTCAAACCCTGGGATGCAGAGGGTGTGCCTCCTCTCTGCTTCCTTGGGAGGATCTTATCTGGCCCACTGTCACACCTACGCCCCACCTGACTCGTGGCTGGGGGGTACAGCCAGCGTTACTGATGCTGGCTCCTTAACCTATCCCAGGGCCCTGGAAACGTGGGCAGTGACAGGAGGGCGACTCCATGGAGCTAGTACACTAGCACAATTTATTTTATTTGGTACTAGGTATTGCACCCAGAGGCATCCTGCCTCTGAGCTACACCCCCAGCCCTTTTGTAAATTTTTTTTTTAAATGGAATCTAGATAAGTTGCTGAGGCTGGCCTCAAACCTGCGATCCTCCTGTCTCAGCCTCCCAAGAACTGGGATTACAGGTGCATGCCACCACGCCCAGCTTAAACTGGTACCTTTACAAGCTCAGACACCGCCAGGCAGATTGGGCATCTTCAAAATTAGGTCCTCTTCCCCAACAGTTTAGTACTACAGCAAAGACTTGCTGGGGGAGAAAGCCTGGAAGCTGGGGGCCCCCACCAGTCAATCTGTGTGTAGTGGGTGTGCTCAAGTCGGCATTCAATGCCCTTCGTCATCTGGCCCCACTCCCCTAGTTCAGCTCTATCTTCACTGGCGCCTGCTGGGTGTCAGTACCTTTTGGGAGCCCCTCCTGACGCTGTACACTCCCATTCCCCAGACATCTGCCCTCCACTGATTCCTCTCAGAGCACCTATTAGGCTCCCCTGCCCTCCTAGATCACTGGTCTGCCCCATCTTGGTCTAAGAGCTTCTAAATCATTGTATGTCACTCCCTGCTCCCCCAAGCAGGAACTCCTGACACAACAATGCTGACCCCCTCACAATTTTGGTGTTGTATTTTGTTTGGTACTGGGAGTTAAACCTGGGGCATTCCACCTCTGAGCTACACCCCCAGTCCTTTGTATGTTTTATTTTGGAACAGGGTCTCCCTAAGTTACTAATGCTAGCCTCGAATCTGTGATCCTCCTGTCTCAGCCTCCCAAGTACTGGGATTATAGGCATGTACCACCACACCTGGTTTAACGTTTCTGACACATATGGACTGGGCACCTTGTGTATCAGGGAACTCTGCCTAGGGTCATTTGGTCTCCTCACCCCTACAGAGTGAGAGGAACTAGTGAAAAAACAAAAAACAAAAAGACATGGAGGTTTCTAGAAAACAGTGAAGCCAGGCGTGGTGGTGCACGCTTGTAATCCCAGTACTTGGGAGGCTGAGACAGGAGGATCCGGGTTAGCAGCCAGCCTCACTACTTAGTGAGGCCCTCTGCAACTCAGTGAGACCCTGTTTCAAAATAAAGCATAAAAAAATAGGGCTGGGGGTAGAGCTCAGAGGTAGAATGCCCCTGGGTTCAATCCCCAGTACCGAAAAAAAAAAAAGTGACAGAAAAAGAAAAGGGACAGTCAGCATCTTCCTGGGGCTAGAGGAGTCGGAAGTCAGGAATCTCAGCAGGAAGCCTCAAGAGTTAGGCGATGTGATCAGATTCTGTAGTGGCAGCATCTGAAGTCACACTATGTTCCTGGCTAATTGAGAGAGCCGCAGCGGCTCTTCCATCTCACCTGTGAAGGTCCTCTTGGAAAACAGGCACTTGCCCTGCTCTGCACGTTAATGTCGATTTATATAGTTAACACGTTGGCCTGGTGTTTCCTTAACAGTTAGCAAGTTCTTCGTGCTTATTATCTCACGCCAGTCACTGAGCCTTTTTCAAGAGGGAGAGAAGGAAGCAGGAGAGCATCACAGACCTCTTTGAGAATTTTCTAGAAGCTATGGCTCAACTTTTCCAGAAAAATGCACACATGCCAACCTACAAACGATTTTGCCTACACTTTCCAGCGGTCCTCAACCTTGGTAGCATACTGGAATCACCTGGGGAAAATTTATAAACTATTAATGCCCACCTCCCGTCCCCAGGGCTTCTTGATGTAGATGAATTCGGGACATCAAGTTTGTGTTTGTGGTGCTGAGCCTCCCGCATGCATCCCCAGGCCCTAACAAGTTTTTAAACTCCCCAAGAAGTTTGTAAAGTACAGCCTCCATTAAAAAATACCAGCTAGAAGCCAGGCGAGGTGGTACATCCTGTAATCCCAGTACTTGGGAGGCTGAGATAGGAGGATCAGAAGTTTGAGGCCAGCCTGGACAACTTAGCAAGTCCCTGCCTCAAAATTAAAAAATAAATAAATAAAAAAGGCTGGGGTGTAGCTCAGTGGTAGAGTACCCCTGGGTTTAATCGTCAGTACCACAAAAGAAGAAGGAAGGGAGGATGGAAGGAAATGAAAAAGAACAGCTCTGAGCTAGGGATTCCTGGATTCTGGGTTGAGACCACTGTCCTACACGGTCCTACGGAAGTTCCGAGTGTGTCCTTTTAATTTACTTTCCGTGCGGAGCACCACGTCTCTGGGTAAGGAGGGGAGGTGTAGGGAGAAAGTGGCCAATTTGAAAGAATGAGGAAGTCATGGAGCTGTAAGCAAAGGGAGGAGGTGTTCACATACATTCCAGAGACTGCGGAACACTTAGCAAAAGAAGGGGCTCTGAGAGAAGACCAAAAGCAGGAACTTTAATTGCCTTCTGGAAAGAAGAAAGGCGGTCCAGCAGGCGACGCCCGCCCCACCCACATACTCCACCTGCCCCAGGAAGAGCGCAAACACTAGCAAAGGCTGACAGATCCGTCTCTGGGGAGTCGAGCAACTGAATGTGGGCTTGGTTGCTGGGTGAGGCGGGCGGGTGAGGGTAGCATCTGTGGGTGCGCTGACGCAAAGCACCTGGGAGGGTGTGGAGGCAAAGAGGTAATGGGCCGGAACTCTCAGTCCGAGGAGGAAAAGGCAGGGGTCGGGATCAAAAAGAGGCATTCCTGAGGTGGGTGGGAAGCTGGGCCCAACACTGCAGCAGCCACACTACAGAGACTGCCTGCTAGACTTGCAGCAGTGCAGAATTGCGCATGCGCAGGAGAGGCGACGGAGGCCTCTGTTTACCTGCCACGTGGCCCTGAGCAAGGTGTGGGCCTGGGAATTTGTTTGTTTGATATTTGGTACTGGGGATTGAATCCAGAAACTGTTCTGCCCCTGAGCTATACCCCCAGCTTTTTTTAATTTTGAAACATGGTCGTGCTAAGTTACTTCACATGCTGACTTCGCACTTGTGATTTTTCTATCTCAGCCTCCCCAATACTGAGATTACAATAAGTGTGCACCACCATGCCTGGGGAGGCCCTCAGGTTTTTTGGTTTTGTGTTGTTTTAGTACTGGATATTGAGCCTAGAGCCATTTTACCTCTGAGCTACACCCCAAGTCTCCTCAAGTGTCTGAGGCTGACCTCCAACCTGGTGATCCTCCTGTCTCAGCCTCCCAAGTACTTGGATTACAGGGCTGTGCCACCACGCCCAGCCCTTAGTTTTTTAAGTGGAGCCCACAATCCCAAATGATTATCCTCAGATCATTTCTAAGATTTTTTTGTTTTCCCCACTGTGAAGTCCCATGAACCTAGAACAGTGCCCTGCTAAAATGCTCAAACGCTCTCTGAGATTTTCAAGACAGGTACCCATCAGAATCACCTGGGATGCTTATCACCAGGTAACAGGATTCGGGGGGGGGGGCACCACACTTCATAATGCTCACCTGGCACTTTTTTCTCAACCAGTGGCTCTAAACTGAAGCCTGAGATTCTGCATTTGACAAATCAGCAGATGATGCCAACGCTGCTGGCTGCACATCCTTATTACTCAGAGTGTAATCCAGGCAGAATCCCTAGCAGTCACATCAGTATCATTTAAGAGCTTGCTAGGAACTCTAAATTTCAGGTGGCACCCTAGACCTACTGAATCAGAATCTGCTTGGGGATAGGGGGGAACTGAGGATTAAACCCAGGGGCATTCTACCTCCGAGCTACACTCCCAGCTCTATTTTATTTTAATTTTGAAATAGGGTCTTGCTAAATTGCTGAGGGTCTCACTAAGTTGTTGAGGCTGGCCTCCAACCTTCGATCTTCCTGTCTCAGCCTTCCAAGTACTGGAATTACAGACATATACCACCATGCCCAGCTCAGAGTCTGCAGTTTAATAAGATCCCCAGATGATTCAAATGTATATTACAGTTTGAGAAGTATTTTTCTGAAAGAAGTGACTTTCTGATCACAAAGCAAAGGTTGAAACTTAGGAATGGAAGAACAAACCTCCCATAAAGTAGATTATAAATTAGAGAAATAAAGGAGTCTCCAGCTGTTTTAGTTACTGCTATATTTCTGGACCTAATACAGTGCCTGGGAATAATAGGTGCTCCATAAATATTTGTCAGCCAGGCATGGTGGCACATGCTTGTAATCCCAGTACTTGGGAGGCTGAGACAGGAGGATCCTGGTTCAAAGCCAGGCTCAGCAACTCAGCAAGTCGCTCAGCAACCTAGTGAGACCCTGTTTCTAAATAAGAAATAAAATTGGGCTGGCGATGTAGCTTGGAGGTAGAATGCCCCTGGGTTCAATCCCCAGTACCTAAATAAATAAATATTTGTCAAATGAATGCACAAGTTAAGAAGTACAGTATCTAGAGCCAGAGCCTGAAGCCAGTGTGGGGCCAACAACCACCATGATGCAAACTAGTAGAGCAAAGATCTTTCTAGCCCCTGCCTAGGACAAGATTGTTCCTGATGCTGCTACGGAGTAGCCATGCTCACGTACTCCTGGCCAGGAGGGCCAAGCGGTTGCTAAGCTGTCTCATCTGTGACGATTGAAGACTACATGGAAGAGTTTGGGGTACGCTAGAACACCTGCCTAGCATGCATGAGGCCCTGGGTTTGATCCCCAGGACTGAAAAGAATAATAAAAATTATGATAGAAATATATATGTGTGTGTGCCTATCTATACATGAAAATACACATGTATAAAAGGCTACATGGAAAAGCAACCAAGAAGATAAACTGACCTTCTCAGGTAGCTCTGTATAAGGATAAGGGCTAAGCCACCCAGTGGAGAGGTGGGTGACCAGAGAAGCCCCAGGCCCAGCAATAACTCATCTGGTCTCTATGAAGCTACCCCTGTTATATTTATAACAGGTAGAATTTAATACCCTGAGCATCAATTCTAGTCCTCTCCTGCAGTCGAAATAGATGTCAGTAGCCAAGCGTGGTGGCGCTCTTCTATAATCTCAGTACTTGGGAGGCTGAGACAGGAGGATCTCAGGTTAGCAGCCAGCCTCAGGAACTTATGCCCTCTACAACTTAGCAAGACCCTGTTTTGAAACAAAAGAATAAAATACAGCTGGAGATGTACCTCAGAGGTAGAATGTCCCTGGGTTCCATTCCCAGCAAAACACACACACACATACACACACACACACACACACACACACACACACACACACACACTAGATGTCAAGTCGACCTTTGCCAGGGTCAAAGCCAACCAGCATGACTCTAGTGGGTTAAATCCAAATTCCTTATAATATAACCAGGTTGAGCAAATGTTAAATCCTACGAAGAACACACAGTGCTTGTTATTAACTAACCTTGGAGGAATGGATCAATAACTCATGTTGAAGTGATCATTACTCCTAGGCCCCAGGGTGCCAGTCTGGGAAAGATAGCATCTCTGTTTGTTTTTTCCTGTATGTTGCATTATCCAGGCTTTCTGGGTACCCCTGACAGTAAAAATTGAGATTTCAGCCAAAATATATCCATTTCATCATTTCCTAAGAGCAAACTGAGCTGAAGGTTTCTGATAAATTCTTTAAAATGCCCCTTTTCCTAATGATTATTTAAAATATACTGTTAACCCTAAAGCAGAGTTTCTTCTCTCATTCCCACGATGAACAGAGTAAACAGTAAATGTGTATTCACGAGGACTCATCTACCTGTGCCTTGGGCCGGATCCCATGTTTAAGACAAAATAAATGATCACGTTAAGGGCTGCACCAGCCATGGCAAAGTTCCCAAGAATAACCATTTGAAAAAGAATAATAATCTCTCATTGCTCTTTCCTCTCTCCTGACCTGATCCTCAGCCTCATGAAGCCTGTCCCATGAAGCCTGGTCCCATGAGGGAAGACCCTGAGGATGTCTCTGAGACCTTCAGGGGCTTTGAAAGCTGGTTCCTGGGCTGAGGGTGTAGCTCAGTGATAGAGCCCTTGCCTGATATGCAGGAAGCCCTGGGTTCAATGGAAGGAAGGAAGGAAGGAAGGGAGGGAGGGAGGGAGGGAGAGAGGGAGGGGAGAGAGAGAAGGAGAGAAAAAGGAAAGGGAGGGAAGGAAAGGGAAGAAAGGAAGTTCATTCTTGCCCAGTGGACAGTCCCCTAAGTTGCCAGATGCATGTGAATAGGCAACAGGAAATCCACCATTGTGCTCATTGTTGGACGAGTGATTTAAATGCCATGTGCTCCCCTCTTCTGCCACATGCCCTGGAAATGCACCCTAGCACCTCAGCTGGCTCACCAGAAGAAGGAATGACCAGTTAACTTTCTCAGTTGCTTTGGAACAGCATTGAGTGGCAAGTCGCCATAGCCATGCAAATTCTCAGTCTTTTAAAGCCTTTTTCAAAGGCTCTTATGTTTCATTTTGTTGACCTAGAGAGACAAGGAGTTGTCATGCTCTCAAGAATGACCTAACCTGAGCTTCTGTGGTTTGGGCTCCTGCCTGCCTGTGTTTCACCCTGTTTTGCCATTCAAGGCAGGAGCCTGGTCTCATCGCCAGGAGATTGTGGTTAGTTTCCTGGCCTCAGCCCCAAGTGGGGACACACCTGCACCCCTGAGGGAGGGAGAGCCTGCGGAGGGTCCCCGAGGCCAGGGTGAGTCACTCAGCTGGAGAAGTGTCAAAAAGCATTAGAACAGCAGTTTGGCACTTAAGGAGCAAAAACCTACGCAAAAATTCTTCTGTGTGAAAGTCTAGTCCACTTTCAAGCTAAATGAAGAAAAGAAGTTCAACTTTGGTGTCCCCTGACTCCAGCCCTGAGGACTGTTCTCCATGTGGAATCACCCCAAAAGAAATCTCAGCTTCACCCAGAAGTCTAGGTGAGGCAAAGGACCCCCACATGACAATAGTGCAGCTCATATCCTCTCTCTTCTGTCCCTAACTTCATTACCCTGTTCAAAGACCATGAGAGCTGGGTGTGGTAGTGCATGCCTATAATCCCAGTACTTGGGAGGCAGAGACAGGAGGATCTGGGTGCGAAGCCAGCCTCAGCTACTTACTTAGTGAGGCCCTCTGCCACTTAGTGAGACCCTGTTTCAAAAATAAAGAATAAAAGATAGGACTAGGGGTTTTCCTTGGAGGTAGAATGCCCCTGGGTTCAACCCCCAGTATCTCAAAAAAAAAAAAAAAAGACTAAACCAGGTGTGGTGGCACACACTTGTAGTCCCAGTACTTGGGAGGCTGAGACAGACCTTGTTTCGAAATAAGAAATAAAATCAGGTTTGGGGTGTAACTCGAAGGTAGAAGGCCTCTGAGTTCAATTCCCAGTACCACAAAAAACAAACAACAACAACAAACAAACAAAAAATGAGAATTCAGAAACCTACACTGTAAGCCATTGTTTTTTTTTTTTAAGTTTTTCTACTCAAATCATTTTCTTCCTTGGAAAATAATTAGAAATGTACTTTGAATAAACCTCCTGATCCTTCTTCTCCTCCATGTGGTGGTCTATTCAGAAACCTAAGTTTAACTCCAAATGCCCTAAAAATAATGTCTTTCCTAAGTGTTATGAAGAAGTGGTCATTCTGTTGACCCAAAGTCCCGCTCAGCAAGTACACCCGGCCCATTTTCAATCCACAGTAGCTTCCTACTTTTTCTCCTGTAAATTAATTTAGTCTGCCAGGTTTCTATCATCATTCCATCCCAGCCATCGCCTTAATCTAGTCACAAAAAGTGGGGAGCAGAGCAACTCAAAATGTCCCCGTGGAAGGCTGGGGGGAGAAGAAAAGCTATTATCTACTTAGGCCTCGGGATCTTGGTCCCTGTCACAGTTGTGCAAGAGTTGGTGCCCCAGAAGCTAGGACATGAAAAGGGTAACAAGGCAGGTGGCTCCAGCTCTGTTCCTGCCTGAGGATGCCTCCCTCCCCAAGATCCAGCCTCCTGAGCCAGCGGGGTCCCATCACGGCTTCCTTGATCTCTGGCTGCAGATGGAAGGCAGACAGTGCCGTCCTCAGGGAGACACCCTCCACAGGGTCCTGGGACAACTTTACCCAAACAGGGCTGATCACAACAGTCTGCATCTATTTCTGTCTCTGCGAAGCAAGCACTTTTGGAGGATTAAAATGGTTTTCGATGCAATATGGTGTGCAGCTAGGAAAGAAAATCAGGGTCTACATCAAGTTTGATTTTCAATCCAGTGAGCCATTTGGAATAAAGGAGGTGAAGGCTTTCAAAAGATGTCTTCTGTGATTTGGAATAATTGGGTCCAGTTTAATTTAGTGCACAGTGAAGTTGAAGAGCTACGTGATTGCTTCAGTGTGCTTTGCTGTTCCCAGAGTTGCTAATTAGCTATACAACTTAAAGGTTAATGAGATAAAACATCTATAAATCAAGCTGAAGGCTGAGGCAAGAAGAAAGCCCCCAACTCCTGCTCTATTACACTAACACTATAATTGAACTCTTTCAGGCTATCCAGTTGATTAAATTCGATTATGTACAACTATATGTGAACACATGTGTAATTATAAAATTCATACTTAAATGATAAACTGCCTTGCCCAA
>PVLC010029834.1:0-19902 GCA_004027655.1 Graphiurus murinus
TAGTCTTTATATGGCAACACACATTCTTGGTGTGGGTTTCTGGTATTGTCAGCAATAGAGTGGACTTTGTTATGAGATGAGAAAATAAATTAAAAAATAGAATTAAAAAAAAAAAACCTAAATTTGAAGGTGAATCAGTTGAATGTATCTAGTTTGCAGAAAAGTTAAAAAAAAAAGGAAAATTAACAAAGTGTAAGAGACCTATGGGACATTATTAAGAGAAAGAGAGAGAGAGAGAGAGAGAGAGAGAGAGAGAGAGAGAGAGAGAGAGAGATACAATAGGAATCAAAAAGGGGATGAGAACGAAGAATAAATAAAAAAAGATGACTCAAAATTTCCAAATTTGATGGAAGATACAAATCTACATATTGAAAAAGTTCAACATGCACCTAAAGAATAGGCAAAGAAATTCACATTGAGACACATTACAATTAAACTGTTGAAGACAAGGACAGATTGAGGCTCTTGAAAACTGCGAGAGAGAAATGACTAATCACATGCAAGGGATCCTTAATAATACTGACAGTCCATTTCTCATTCAAAACCATGGGAGCCAGAAGGCACTGGGATGACATTTCTAAAATGCTGAATGAAGACGAAAAAACAAATAAAAATCTGCCAACCACCAATTGTATATCTGGAAAAACTTCCTTTCAAAAATAAAGGAGAAACTGAGAAATTCTAAGAGAAAGGAGACTTAGAGTATTCATCACTCTAATGCTCTACTTAAAGTCTACTAGGAGACTTCCTGGCTGAAATGAAAAGGTTCTGAGCAGTAGTTTACAGCCATACAAAAGTAATGAACAAGCCAGGCTTGGTGGCGCACGCTTGTAATCCTAGCATTCGGGAGGCTGAGACCGGAGGATCCGGTCAGCCTCAGCTACCTAGTGAGGCATTCCGCAACTTAGTGAGACCCAGTTTCAAAATAAAGAATTAAAAAATAGGGCTGGGGGTGTAGCTCGGAGGTAGAACGCCCCTGAGTTCAATCCCTAGTACTGCAAAAAAAAAAAAAAAAGTAATGAACAACAGTAAAATTATTACATAGATCAACAGAAAGCTGATATTTTTAGTCTCTGTTTCCTCCTTTGTCTGATATAATTTAAAAGAAAAATGTATAAAAATTATAGATGTGAACAGAATGGGTAATGTGTATATAGTTTTCCACATTTATAAAGAACTCTTTAATTCTCATCATTATTTTTTGCTAATACAATTTACCTACTTTGAATGGACATTAAATTAGTACCATTTATGATAAGATAAATTGCCAGTAAGTGGGAATTTACTCTTCATTACTTTGAAGTTCACAAGACATAGCTACAAATTTTACTGCTGTGGAAAATGAAGACTACTAAATGCAAATACGGAAGAGAAATGTGAGTTTCCTTTTTGATTGATTGTCATAACAGCATCCTGCAGGCACCTGAAGTATTTCCTCTGCTCCTTTAGGTGATGAGGCACAGATGCTTTTTCAGGACAGCTTTGATTAATGCTGGGTGAATTCTGTCACTTGCCAGTGCTGATGTATCTCTAGAAGGCCACCATATTTGATTGGCCTATTTATAGCATTAATATTTTTGTTACAATCTTACAAAGGATTATGATTCTTATAAATACTGTTCTTAGACGGGCATGGTGGCGCATGCTTGTTTTGATTTGCATCTCCCTGATTGCCAATGAAGGAGATTTCTTTAAAAAATAGTGATGAGTCTGGTCTGGGGATGTCTGTCCTGACATGGAGAACGAGCATACAATATGAAATGCTCCTTGAATCACAAGAATTCTATAAGAGAAGTGACATGAATGATTTTTCACGCAGGAAAGTGGCTATTTGAAATAACTTCTCTAGCACAGATAAGAATTATCTGTTGATATAACATACATACATACATACACACCTCCC
Organism: Graphiurus murinus; assembly: GCA_004027655.1. Taxonomy (NCBI): domain Eukaryota; kingdom Metazoa; phylum Chordata; class Mammalia; order Rodentia; family Gliridae; genus Graphiurus; species Graphiurus murinus. Next base: position 1,904 of record PVLC010029834.1, read on the forward strand.
CACACTCATTGACTTGGAGCAAATGTTCTTCAATTTTTAATTTAACTAAAGTGTCAGATGTTTACTTTTAGTAGTTTATATAAGATAGGTCTTCAATTTGAGTATTTCTTTGATTACTACAGTGTGTCCACTAGATGTCAGTGTCTTCTCAGGGACCCTAGGAGAGCTCTCAGGTGCTCTGGTGTGTGTGTGTGTGTGTGTGTGTGTGTGTGTGTGTGTGTGTGTGTGTGTGAGAGAGAGAGAGAGAGAGAGAGAGAGAGAGAGAGAGAGAGAGAGAGAGAGAGAGAGAGAGAGAGAATGGGAGGAGTTTGTTGGTATAGCAGGGTTGGTTAACGAACCTCTTTTTTTTTTTTTTCTGATTGGTGGGACAGAGTCTTTTTATGTTTCTTAAAGCAGAAGAATTAGAAACGTCTGAATGAGACTCATTGTTTTAAGGTTTAACATCTGAGTTCTCATTGAATTGGTGAGAAGAGAATGATGAAATCCTTGCATGTTTCACCAGTGATTCTGTGGCTTCATTTGAGCTGTGAGTTTGGGTATTTAATGGGAATGTGAAGTATATATTTGAAGTTATGATCTATTCTAGGCCTGTGGGGAGAATCATGAATGTTTTTACCTTATAACTAAGGGAGTGTGGGAAGCCTGTGATAAGATGATGTAAATTCAGGAGAATGAGCATCCACTACCCAACCAGTCTTCCTCATCTGACCACAGTCTTTTTGCACAGGTGTGAGCAGCCAACAGAAGGAGGTGGAGCAGAGTCCTGCATCCCTCAGCGTTCCAGAGAGAGCCACAGCCTCTTTCAACTGCACTTACAGCAACAGTGGTTTTCAGTACTTTTGGTGGTACAGACAGTATGCTGGGAGAGCCCTAGAGTCGTTGGTGTCCATATACTCCAATGGTGACAAAGCTGAAGGCAGATTCACAGCGCAGCTCGACAAAGCCAGCCGGCGTGTGTCCCTGCATGTCAGAGGCTCCCAGCCCAGTGACTCAGCCACCTACCTCTGTGCAGCTAGGGAGCACACAGTGCTCCCCAGGTGCCTGAATCAGTACGCAAACCTGCTGGGGCCCAGGAGGCCTGAGGTAGAGCAGAGACCACAGGCAGACAGATGTTATGTGAGCTCTAGATGTCAGAGGAATCAAGAGTGACAGGGAGGGTTTCATTGACTGGGGAAGTTCTTAAACCATTCAGAGAATAACTAACCCTGAAGGGAAAGTAAAAACAATTTTAGTCTGGTTAGAAAGTATTGAGTTTTTTCTTTCTAACCTAATTAAAATATTTTATTGAGGTATGTACAAAAAAGGTACAAATATTTAATCTATATATCTAAACAAGTCTGAAGAAAAGTATATCCCCATGAAACTGTCCCCACAATCAATGCCATAAATATAACCATCATTTCTAGAAGTTTCCTTCCTTTTTCTATTTTTAAATTAAAAGACAATCCATATATAAAAGGTGTACATATTTATGTAAATTGATGTCTACTCTCATTTTATATCACATCTTTACTTGAAAGGCAATTGGTTTATTGATGCTTTTCTTATATGAGAGAATATATTTGAATATAACAGATATATTCTCTCAAGTTATTCGCATGCCATGGTCTTTTCCAATCAATTCTCAAGATATTTGAGGTCTTGCATTAGGAGTGTAATCCCAAAACAGAGATGCAAAGGGAAGAAAGTAGTCATAAAAATTCACTTTGAAAACATTTTAAGTCATGTATTATTTTAGTTATAAATATCTGGCCTCATCACAGCCTTCAGCTGCCACCATGCTCCTGGATTAGATGACACATGCAATGGGTAGAAGGAAAGACTAGAGTCAGTGTGAGAACTGGTAAAAGCTCAGATGGCTGCAGAGATCGAAGATCAGAGAGAGCCTATGTTATGGTTCCTGAGAAAAGACTGAATAGAGCCCAGAACCCTGGCCTGAGCCCGGAATCCTGTGCCTGGGGTAGGACATAGTTCAAACATGTATTACATGACTAATGGTCCATTTGACCTAACACTGTACTATTTTATATATTTCAAGGTTGGTTTCAGTGAGGTTGGTTAAATGAGATAACAAGTGGTTGAGATAACATTATCCTAGATTGAGTTTCTTAGAAGCAGATCTGGAATTGAAATTCTTTTGCCCATAGCTTGTCAGGGAAAGAATGTAAGCATGGGGAAGGGCTACGCATGGATGTGATCATCTGGAATCTTGATTCCACATCATCTCCTGTGGGGTCGGAGTATGAAATAAACCATAGATTTGACCTTCCCACTTTGATTGGATGGGCCCAATCTGCTGCCCTTTCATGAATAAGAAGAAAGTACTGAAGTCGTTGGCATTACTCTTTCTTGGAGTAGAGGTGTACCCTACTGGGCAATGGTGATCATCAATGACAGAGGTCAATTTTGTGGAAAATGGTCAACTCTGAGCCAAGATTAGCCTATTACTTGTAGCCAGGTTGAAATGACTCTGATGATCCACAGTTGATAATTTGTGGCTTCCATGTATAGAAAGACATTTGGAAAGAGATACCATTTTATTCCTGTGAATGGCTAATGTTATTTTGTTCTTTGTTTACATTTATGAGTGAAGGGCTGGGGAGCAGGATGGAATTTGTACGTCATTGTGCAATGCTCCCTGCAGGTTTCTTCTTTAATGTGGGTGGCCAGCAACATGGACACATGGTCTACAGGTAAATATGGAAGTTTCTTTTTAGCATGGAAGAGCTAAGTAACTGGTAGTTCAGTTGTTCCTCTTCTCCTCCAAATTTTTCCTATCTCAATTTCTACCATAGTTAATGTATATGGTTTGAAGAAGCAGTATGATTTTCAGGAACAACTGGGTTGAGGTATAGCAGAAATTCCTGGACTTGGACATTGGTAGAATTTTCTGGACTTATTTTGGCTTACATATGTGTGTGCACATGTACACAATGTGTGTGCCCACATACACCTATGTATTTTCCTCCTTGCTAGTACTAGACATGGCACACACTCTACTAATTCTGTGACTCAGAAGGCATTATGTGAAATCTTTTATTAATAATAAAATATCTCTCTTGTAACTTTTTCTAGATTCTATGACTGACAAGTTAGGATTAAAGGTTTAGACTGAAAGCTTGCACTCTTGTTGAAGAGTCAAAACTCTGTGGTTACTTTTTACCTTGGTTCTGTCTAGAGAAAAGGAGGCATATATTAGAACCAAAGGTGCTTGACCATATAGTCTTAGGGATTCACTCTAGTTTATAAGAAAATTTAAGCCCCACAACATTTTCTATCAAAGAAGAATGAGCTCAACATGACTCAATGTCACCACTGATCTTTTCCAGTGCAATGAATTATAATGACACAGAATAGATGCTCAGGGCCGTCTCCCCTCTCTCAAGGTACAGGAAGCATGTCACAGGACCCAGGCAAACCTGCCCCATATCTGCTAACTGCATTTCCTGTTGGGGCAGACACATCACAGAACCCAGTGACTTTGCTTGCACCTCTTGAGCTCAAGACATAGAATTAAGATTTGGATTTGAGACAACATAGAACGTTTTGCCCTGGGAAAGAGCTACCACTATGCTGGTCGCCAGCCTGCTGGGGGCAGCCCTTGCCTCCATCTGTCTTGGTAAGGATGTGCACAAGCTCATGCTCAGGCTCTTCTCAGCCCTGAAGTCCTGGGGAGAAAGATCATCGTTCTCTGATAAAATTGAGAAGGCAGGATAAAGGGCAGTGAAATCAGAGCATTGGGTCCTGAGCCACTTCCTTCCTAATAATTGCAAGCTTCCAGATAAAGGATCAGTCTATTTCTATCCTCTTTTCTCCAGGAACCAGCATGGCGCAGAAAGTAACTCAAGCTCAGACTACAATTTCTGTGGTGGAGAAGGCAGCGGTGACCTTGAGCTGTGTGTATGAAACCAGTGATACTTCTTACTCCTTATTCTGGTACAAACAACCACCAAGTGGGGAAATGATCTTCCTCATTCGCCAGGATTCTTACAGTGCACAAAATGCAACAGAAGGCCGGTATTCTCTGAGCTTCCTGAAGTCGTCGAGCTCCATCAGCCTCACCATCACAGCTTCACAGCTCCAGGACTCAGCGCTGTACTTCTGTGCTCTGAGGGGCCACAGTGAGAGGGGCGCCTGCACGAGCCCCACAAAAACCTCAGCAAGAGACAGGGCCTCTGGGGAAAACTCCACCACAGAGCAGGGGAGGGAGTAGGGGTGTGGCAGTGCAGGTGGGGTTTGTCAAGGAAAGAGGGTTCAATTATTGCAGTTCATGTAGAATGTCTAGATATATCTCTTATTAGGAGCTTGTGCATCTTCTGTTCTTTAGAATAGATCGCAATAGAATATGTAGCACATGGACAATTATTTTTTAAATGTAGCTTAACAAAACCTGTTCATTTGGGTTTGCTTTATTGAGATTAGAAAGTTTAAAAAACATTTTTTTTTACCAAATGGGTCATTTTATTGATGAGTTGTTAAATTTTCAGAATCATTCATATATTTGTGCATTTACTGGCACATAGAATACTTTAAACTCTTGTAATGTTGTGTTTTTTCCCCCCTCAGAAATAGTGCCACTACTCCATAATGTCGAATAAATTATTTAATTTAGACTTTTCTTGTAGTCACACTCACAGCCTCTTATATAAGTAGAATAGATTTACAATGTTCCTCGTGTTACCTCTTCCTGGCCCCTATCTTTTTGTGCATGATTGGGTTTTTTTTTTTTTTTTAAGACTCTAAAGGTGTTGCTCTTATTTGGAGGCTGCCTGCAGAGGGTAATATTTATGACTGAATTTTGACCTGAACTGTTGAGTCTCTTGTCCTCACCCTTTCTTCTTCAAGTCTGGACCAATTTGAAGATGAGAAGAGGTCAGGGCCAGAATGACAGCTGCCAACCAACACTCACATGGCTTTGTCCAGTGTCAATTTCCAGTCTAAACATATATGTATATATATATATTTTTTTCTCACATATTATAAAAAGTTCCTAAATTGAAAAATGTCCCAAAGGAGGCTGCAGTTAGAGTGGCAATCAGCTTAAAAACAAAAAACAAACAAACAAACAAAAAAAACCCAGCATTTCATCACAATTAAATAAGCTTCAAAATGATCAAATCCCAGAAACCATTTGTCACATAATTCAATAGCAAGCTACATGGGGAACTTTTGGGTTTTGAATTTCAATTTAGTATAATTTTAAATGCATTAATATGAACCTTTGTTCCAAAGGTTAGATAATATTAAATTTCTCTGGAAAGCATCCAGAGAACTGATGTGATGAAGTTGAGAGAATGGAGAAGGCAGCAGGGAGATGTCAGGTCACCCGTCCTGAAGGTCAGGCTGCTCCAGCCCTCACAGTGTCCACTCCTCACCGGGTGTCAGACCCCAGAGCACTGGAGGTCAAGAATCCAGACAGCAGGCCTGAGAGAGGGAGAGGGATGGACAGAAATAAATCTAAGCACAAGAACAAGATACTCCAATTGGCTTGTGATAAACGCATCAGCTATCTATTTCCAGTCTGAACCCTCATTCCAGTGTCTGGGCCTGGGATGGTGGGGGCACAGGTGTGGAATGGGATCTGCTTTACTCCTCTGCTCCTCACTCCACTGAAACAATTTGGACTTATGCATTTTTTTAAGTGGAGCTTTAAATATCATAGATATCTGTGTGAGCTTCTGGAATGAATGATTGGGTTTAGGGATCCCTGAGCATGCATGACAGGTGATCTGCTTGCCAGCATGGAAACTGTACTCTAGACCATGTTTCTAGTAAGAGTTAAGCAGTCTAAGGTAGTTTTAGTCATTGAGAAAACCTATTTAGCTTAAACATTTATCATCTGGTGATTACTCATGTGTTCAAATGATTTTAGTCACAGGGTTTTTGTTTTGTTTTGTTTTTTGTTTTTTTTTGCGATACTGGGGATTGAACTCAGGGACATTCTACCTCCAAGCTATACCTCCAGCCCCATATTTTATTCTTTATTTTGAAACAGGGTCTCACTGAGTTGCTGGAGGGCCTCACTAAGTAGCTGAGGATGGCCGCGAACCCGGATCCTCCGGTCTCAGCCTCCTAAGTATACAGGTATTATTTTTATATGAACGCCTCTGTCCTTCAGAGTCTGTGTAAGAAAATATAACAGCCGTTCACAGTTACGAAGTCCCAGTGTCTTAAGATGGTTTATGGAAGCAGAGAACTATGCCATGACCTCTTTCTACAGTACCGTAATACATTGCATCAGTAAACACAATCCAATGAGGTTTGGAATTTAAAATTGCCTTTCAAATTCTTCTGCTGGGCTTGTTTCACTAAGCACAAATAGTTGCAAAGCAACTGTGCACATAGGCCAACAGACACCAAACTAACAGTACTTTTAACTGAGATTCTTAGAATTCCTAACAAAACGAATAAATAGGAGACAGCTAAATACCAAACAATGCCTGTAGAATGAAGATTCTTGGCCAATAACAACAAGCACCTAAAACCTTGTCTCCAAAAGGAAATACTTACTTGAATTAGAACATACACATGACAAAAGAAAAATGACGGCATTTGAAGGACCACGTTACCTCTCTGTCATGAGACCATGGGAGTAAGGCTTCGGCCATCCAAGTGTGGCCCACTGACCTCAGAGAGCCCAGGTGTATGGAAGCTGTTTGTAGAAAGACATTAAATAGTACTGGTTCTCTTCACTGTTATGCTCTTGCAGTTGTACATGTGTGTTTTCCACAGTCCACATGATGCGTGTAGTGGCATTACTCTCATGCTTTGTGGGATCTCTTTCTCTTTCTCTGTCTCTCTCTCTCTCTCCCACATAACCAGAACTTCTCTGAATTCTTCCTGGAGTCTCAGAATTCTAAGACTGACTGTACAGGGATCCTGAGACCCACAAATTAGAGAACTGATGGTTCCCAGGATGCATATTTAACTTATCCCTCTCTGTCTTAAAATATTGTTTTACTGCTCATACATGCTGCAGGACATGTAACAGCACTACTGTTTACAAATCTCTTGTGCTATTGTTGGCTCACTTTTTATTGCGCATATGTTAAAAATTCCACAATGCAGTTCTATGTTTCTGTCTTTTTAAATTATCTTTTAAAGATTTTTTTATAATGTGCTTTTATTGGCGTTAAGATCAAGAGTCATATCTGTTCATATTTAAAGAGATATTTAAAGCCCTGGAGTTATGTTCTGACATGCATTGTTGTTTCCTCTGTGTATGATATGTCCTTGCCTCCTCACCCTCTACTCCAATGAAAGCAATGTTCAGTGTTTTCTTCTTAGAGTTCTATGTCATCCTCCTTCTTTATCTACCTTCCTCTTAAACTAGTTTACAATAGTCCACCCTTATAGAATACTTTATAGGTTTCAGATTATGTTATGAACTGTAATATGAAAATATAACATGAAAATTCCAGAATAAACAGTCCATATGTTTCAACCACATGCACTTCAGGTAGCAGACAGAACCTTACTCCACTGTACTCCATCCACCAGGACGAGAACCCCAGCCTTATCCAGCACGTCCATGCTGCACAACTACCCTCTCCTCAGCCCCTTTAAAAGTCAGTTCATGCCGGGCGTGGTGGCACATTGTTGTAATCCCAGCATTTGGGAGGCTGAGACCGGAGGATCCGGGTTCGAGGCCAGCCTCAGCTACCTAGTGAGGCACTCCGCAACTTAGTGAGACTCGGTTTCAAAATAAAGAATAAAAAATAGGGCTGGGGGTATAGCTCGGGGGTAGAATGCCCCTGAGTTCAATCCCCAGTACCGCCAAATAAATAAATAAATAAATAAATAAATAAATAAATAAATAAATAAGTCAGTTCATGCTAGTTTTGCTGTAGCACCTCGGACTGCAAAATTTATGTCCACAGTACATTGTGAGTGCCCAGTTAATGTGGAAAAGGCAATACATTTGCAGGTAGAAGACATGAGCACAAAACATGTTCTATTTGATGTCAACAGGTTACACCAGAAAGTATTGTGCAGTTTATAATCAAACTTTATCGTAGGTGTGTATGCATAGGAAAACTAGTATCATAGAGTTCAGCACTATCCTTGGTGTCTTGGAAGACATTCCCTGTGGATGGGGGGCAGCGGGGGTGAGGTGAAGGCATGTTTTATTAAAAACTGGGTCTGACAAAGCTGAGTGCAATTAGCACGAAAACCACAAGATGGCGCTGCCCTCCCTCTCAGATGTGGTTTTGCAAACCCCTTGGTAGCCACAAAGCTGACTGCAGAAGGACAGAAAGGGGCTCTTGCTTAAGAGTGGAATGTTTCTATAAGATCTCGCCTGAGAACAGTTCTATACGACTTGGTGTACCGCAAGCAGCAAGGATGTGTCCTACATGTGACATGTTTTCTGCAGTATGCTCAGTTCTCGTGATCCTCTTAGTTTTCAGTAAGTAACATTTAATCCTAAGCATTAAAGGTATTTCATTTTCCTACAAACATGCTAACTTTAGCCTTCTTTCCTATGTAACGAAATGTTTTACTCTTTTTTTTTTAGGGAGGAGCAATGGAGACTCAGTGACTCAGACAGAAGGCCTGGTTACTGTCACAGAGGAGACACCTGTGACCTTGAACTGCACTTACCAGACGGCTTACTCAGCTCCTTTCCTTTTCTGGTATGTCCAGTATCTGGATAAAGCTCCTCAGCTGCTCCTGAAGAGCTCAACAGACAACCAGAGGACAGAGAAGCAAGGCTTCCAGGCCACTCTTGTCAAGAAGGACAGCTCCTTCCACCTGCAGAAATCCTCTCTCCAAACCTCAGACTCTGCTGTGTACTACTGCGTTCTGGGAGACACAGTGAGGGAACTGCAGGGGGAGCTGAGCAAAAACCCAGAGGTGCAGGAGGGCGGAGGGGAGCCACCTGCGAGGGGAGGGTTGGATTCCCTCCCTGGCAGTGTTTAGTTTCCTGCAGAACATCAGCCAATCTCAGGTCAAATGCCTAGAGACCTAGGAGGTCATTGACTACTCTGAGGTAGAAAGGGGTGGATGCCAGTGTTCAAGAGAACCCAAATTTTCATCTCCAGAAGGGCCAATGCTCCATCTGAAAGCCTTCTCTCTCCTTCAGACCATAGTGCCCCTCAGAGGAAACATTTCCCGGAGATCCTGATACAAAATTAATCTCTACCAATCTATCTTATGTATTTTGTGGTTTAAAATATCCTGGGATTTGTATTCTTCATGCAAATATTTATGAACCAAACAACAGACCTAGAATCGGGTCATTACCTTGCGTAGTCTCTACAACTGAGTTAGGCTCTGCCTCTCCTTGCAGAGTTCAATCCCACTCCCACCAGCCCTGCCCTTCTTGAGTCTGCTCGGCTGCTCTGCTGCAGGGGGACTCTGGCGGGGAGGCGCTGAGAGGCAGGTCCTTCCCTGCCCTCCTGCACCCTGGGTGGGAGGCAGCCCGCTCAGGAAAGGCTGTGTCCAGGGAATTATGATGATTAGGAGTGAATAGTCTAATCTTCCCCTCTGGAAGAAAAAGCTATAAACATATTTTATTGTAGATTATGGTTAGAGACAAGAAATCATATACCACGTGAGAAGGTGGATGATCTTTCGTTCTCAGTAGTCACCATACCCATAATAAATTATGTATCTTATGAAATGTATGAGTCTGTATTAGATGTGTTGGCTGATACATAGCAAATGGCTGAATCACCAATGCCCTTCGATTTAATGTAATTTGCGTACATATCCAGATACAATTGTTGCCCATTAAACTACAATGAGACCAAATAGATTGGAATGTCCAGCCATGACAGAAAGCCACAGCACAAATCAGGGGAATTGATACCAGCAAGTGACATTTCCCATTGTATCACAGAAGCACTAAGGCTCAGTCATCCTGTACCTGCACCTTGAAGCCAGGCCCGGTGTCCACACCTGGATTTGAGACAGAGCAGAGCACGTTTCACTAGAGCACGAGCTTCCCACATGCGCTCCTCTGCTACTGAGCACAGTCACAGCCTCCACCTGGCTTGGTGAGAGGCCTAAGGAGGGCCACAGACTCAGGACCAGGCTCGCTCTGCTCCCAAGGTTGAGCAGAGGCAGCTTGTTACTGTCTGATGGGGGTTAGGAGAGAAGAGTGATGGTGGGGGCCAGAGCTCACAGTCCTGCACTGGTTCCTCAAGGCCCTGTGGATGCCACGGGAGAGTCTGTCTAATCTCTCTTTCTCTCTCCTCACCCCTCATGATTGAATGCCCCCAAAGGTAACTCATCTCATGCTACAATTTCTATGTTGGAGAAGGAGTCTGTGACCTTGAATTGTGTTTACAATGCATCTAGTAATAATTTTTATTTATTCTGGTACAAAAAAACTACCATGTAGAAGAATTATTTTCCTTTTTTTTTTTCTACTTGGGATTAAACCCAGGGGCATTCTCTGCCTGAGCAGCATCCCCAGCTTTTTTCATTTTTTATTTTGAAAGAGGGTCTCCCTGTGTTGCTGAGGGTCTCACTAAGTTGCCGCAGCTTTGATCCTCCTGTCTCTGCCTCTCAAGTACTATCATTATAGGTGAGTGCCATCATGCCTGGCTGAGAAATTATTTTACTTACTGATCAGGCTGCTAACAACGAACAGAGCAGACCTGGGGTCAGTATTCTCTGAACTTACAGGAGCTGGTCAGTTTCCTCAGCCTCACCAGCAGGACCTTATTGCTCAGGACCCAATGGTGTGTTTCTGTGCTCTTAGAGAAGCCACCGTGAAGTTGGTGCCTGTGGGAGTCCTTTAAAACCCTCTGATGGATCTCCACAAGAGACCTCCCTCACTTTGAATACCTGGGAGGTGTGGACTGGAAGCCACAGGAGCTGTGAGCAGAGATGGAGTTGGAAGAGGAAGCTTTACCCTAAGGACAACACTGTCTCTAGGGCTCAGAAAACATTTCCAAAACTGCTGTTCATCAAAAGCATCTCTGTTCCTAAGGCACATGATGTACTTACACAATTATATCAAGATCACTCACTGAACTGAACTTGAGAGGGAGGGAGGGCGAGGGAGCGGGGTGGGAATTGGGGAAAGGGTCAGATGAGAAATGTGTGCACATTTGTCTTTATCAATTTGTACCTAACAAAAATGTATATATACAAAGCACGAATTACTATAATTTAAAAAAAGCATCTCTGTCGTCAATTCTTTATCTGGAAGTAGATTATTTTAAAAACACCTTTTTGTGGTGATTACATTGAAGGGAGAAATCGACTTTTAAAAAATTCAAAATATTTGACCTGGATATATACACCTGGATCCGTAGCTTATTTAGATACAATAAATAATTGTTAGATTATTTAGGTTCACTCCACAGCTATTTATGCATTGCCCAGGTTCAGAGGCTGAGCACTGGGCCCAGTTCCAGGGTCTGCTTGAAGTCCCAGGCTGGAGAAGGAGGGATTGCATTCCCTGGCTCGTGTTTCAGTGCTAGAACAACAAGGCATGTGACCGCAGGACCCTGCCGCCTCCCCTTGTCTCACCCTCCCTCACCAAGGCTGATTGTGTGGGTTGTATCACAGCATATTGTTCCCATCTAGAGAGACAAATTTGCAAATCATGATCTTATAGAAATTTCAAAAGCCATGACAGAGGAGGAAGCTCCCTAATGGAAATCACATGAAGTTAGGCAAGAGGATGATGTAGGATGCAGCTGGGAAGGACCATGACATTCTGAGATAAGAAGGAGCAGAATGAGCCAGTGAAGTGGAGAGAGGAGAGAGCACATCAGGTGAGTCCTGAAGCACGTTTCCAGGGGAGAGGAGAACGTCAGAGCCCAGGAGGACAGAGGAGGAAGAGTTGTCTTTCATCTGGGAGTTTCTGATGTCATCTTCCCTCCTGAAGGATCATTGCATATTTATACAATTCTGGTGGACAATTCTCTTACAACACCTAAAAAATATTGTGCCACTTCCTTCTGGCCTCCTGAATTTTGTTTGGAAATCCTCTGTCACTGGAATTGTTTGTTTGTTTTTTCCATGGGTGAGATGTCACTGTTCTCTGGCTACTTTCAGGATTTTTCCTTGTCTTTAGTTTTCAGGTTGTGTTATGAGGGGCACTGGCTGGCATGACTTTTTTTTTTCTTTTCTTGCGGTGTTGGGAATTGAACCCATGTGCATTTTACTTCTGAGCTATACCCCAACCCCTTTCTATTTTTGTTTTGAAACAGGGTCTTGCTAGGTTGGTGAGGATCTCACTAGATTGCTGAGGCTGATTTTGAGCCTGTGATCCTTCTGACTTAGCCTCCAAGTACTGAGATTACAGGCATGTGCCACCACACCTGTTATGTATGACTTTCTTTAAGTTTATTCTGAATAGGGTTCTCCCCTACAAATTTGGAAACTTTTAGCTATGATTTCCTGAAGTACTTTTTCAACCTTATTTTCGTTTTCTCCAAATAAGGATTCTGATAACACAAATATTAGACCTGTTGTCCTTTTCCTACAGATCTTAGAGGTTCTGATCACTTTATTTTCTCTGTTGCTCAGGTGAACAGTTTCTTTTGTGCTGTGTTTCAATTCGCTGGTGCTTTTTTGTTTTTTTCTGTCCAATTCATTTTACTGTGGAGTTAATTTGCTGAGCTTTTATTTATTTATTTTTAATTTCTACCTCTAAAATGTCCATTTGCTTCCTCCTACATCTCCTATTTCCTTGCTCAGACATTGTATTTTTAATTTTATTTTGAGTATGTTTGTAATTGCTTTTTGAAGAATTTTTTTATGATGTCTGTTTTAAAACCTTGTCAGGCCATTCTAACATGTGAATCATCCTGGTGTTGGTGTCTATTGCCTGAACTTTCTCATTGAAGCTGAGATGTTTCTTGTTTTTGTGATGATGAGGGATTATTTTAATTAATTTAATGTATTAATAACCAGAATATTTTAAGTTTTATGTTGAGCAACTGGGGTCTTATTCAAATCTTTTTTTTTTTTTTCATTACTTGGGATTGAACTCAGGGCTTCATACATGTTAGGTTAAGGGACTCCACCACTGGCTACATCCCCAGCCCATAAACCCTTTTTCAGGAGGCCTATGCTGCTTAAAATCTGTTTTCTCAGAAGTCAACAAAGCATTTTCTTGTTAACTGTAAAAGACATTTTTAAGTTGCATCATCTCAACAAATGTTTCTCAAACTTTAATGGGCATATAAATCATGTTAGATACAGATTCTAACTCAGCAAGTCAGGGTAAGGCCTGAGACTCTGCATCTCAGACTAGCGCCCCAGAAATGCCAGTGCCCCTCACTTGCAGAGCATGTTAGAGTTGTTGGCCTGTCTGAGGTGTTTCTCCTTTTTGGTGAGTTTACCTCTGGTACTCTGAGGTCTCCCTTAAAATTCATATTCTGACAGATCCCAATCAGAGTCTCTCTCTCTCTCTCTCTCTCTCTCTCTCTCTCTCTCTCTCTCTCTTACCTTTCTTCTTTGACCATCCCTCTTGTCAGCATTCCTGCAGTGGTAGGACTTTGTCTTTGCTCATCTGTACACTGTCCTTGGAAAATTTCAGCTGCTCAAATGTCTTCAACTATTATTCAAGCTCCATAAGTGAACTGGAGATGATAAGACTGGGCTCTGGAATTAGCAGATTCTAATGCCTGCTCTGTCACCAAAAGCATTGTGAATTTGCACAAGTTAACATCTCTGAAGCTAGATTTCTTCATATGTAAAATGAAGAATAATGAAATTAACAACAGGATAGCTTGTCATATTAATATATTCTTTTGAAGCATAAGCTGATAAATAATTTGAAAATGCTTTCCTTACCATTTGAGAAGTATTTAAAGTGAGGTTAATGAAGTATGAAGTTCAGGGTCCCTTCCTCAAATATGCAAATATATCCCTTCCAAAACCCTGGAAAGGACCTTAGTGATGTGTCTACCATATATTTTTCTTTCTTTCTTTCTATCTTTTTTTTTTTGTTTTTTGGTACTGGGAATTGAACCTAGGGGCATTCTACCTCCGAGCTACACCAGCCCTATTTTTTATTCTTTATTTTGAAACAGGATCTTGCTAAGTTGCAGAGGGCCTCACTAAGTAGCTAAGGCTGGTCATGAACCTGCAATCCTCCTGTCTTAGCCTCCCAAGTACTGGGATTACAAGAGTATGCCATCACGCCTGGCTTAATTTTCTTAATTTAAAAAAAAAAAAGATATTGTATCTGCAAGTAGTTAAGACCCTTGCTTTTCCTCTTCAATTTCCCTTCTATTATAATTCTTCTTTGTCAGGTGTTGATCAAGTAGCTGCCAGCATATTTGATTTCTGGCTAAGGTAGATTTGAATTTGAGTTGTATTTACTTTGGATTTAGCTGGGTTTATTTATGTGACTCACAGTGATCTCATTATATGTTTGGGTGTTTGCTACCAAAACTCCACAGGCTTCAAAGTCCTACTAATTATTTTGCATTGTACCATTTTGCATTTCTTTTGCTAGTGATTCATTAGCAAGTCTTTGATTCCTTAACTTAGAGTCATAATGGTCTATTTTCAGCCACTTTCAAGGGTTTAACACTTTATCCCACTTCCTTAACTTCTCCCAATACACTTTTCTAGTTTCATTGCCCACCACAGATCATACATGCTACCCTATCTAAACTGTACCCCTTACTTTTGTTTATGTCCTTCCTTTAGTCTGAAATAGCCTTGTCCAATCATATTTACTAAGGTTTTACTAAGTTATTTCTGATTGGTCATTTATGGGATAATGTAGCATTCACAATACACAAGTGCAATGAGGACATTAGCAACTGCAGGAGCAGAATTTGAAGGTGGTATCCAAGATTTCTGCCCCTTGGTGTGAATGTTCTGCATGATCTCCTCCCCTTGGGTGTTGGCAGGACCTAGAAGGGTGTCACTCCTGTCATTACCAAAGGAGAAGGGGTATTTCCGGTGTAAATGAAATCCCTAACCAGTCTGATTTTGCATTCATGTAAAGGGAGATTAGCTTTGGTGGATCTGATTAATTAGCTGGGCTCTTTAACATAGGGCTTGGATTTTTTCCCGACATTAGAGGGAGCAAGCTACAAACAAACAAACAAACAACTTCTAGAGATGTAATGAACATAAAGGTTTAAATAATGCTATGTACATATATGAAATTATCAATACGAATCTCAGTGACAAATACAGGGAAGGGGAGAAAGTAGGATGGGATCTGGAGGGAAGCATGCCATGTGTTGTGTGCATGGATATTCCTATCATTCCGTACCTCATTATGATATATAATTACAATGCACCAATAAAAGCATATAAAAAGAGTTCTATAATGAGGGGGGGAGGGGGAGGGAGGGAAAGAGGAAGGGGGAGAGGGAGGGGGGGAGGGAGGGAGGGAGGAAGAGAGAGAGAGAGAGAGAGAGAGAGAGAGAGAGAGAGAGAGAGAGAGAATTCTTCCAGCAACCATGCGAGCTTGGAAGAGGAGCCCCAAGCATCAGACAGGACTCAGAACTTAGCTAACTCTTTGTTACAGCCTTGTGAGATCCAGCTTATCTATGCACAAGCCTGACCTGCAGAAATGGTTAGACATGAACGTGATTCTAAGTTCCCAAGTTTGTGGGAAAGTGTCAACCAGCAATAGAAAACTAATGCAGATTTAACAAACTGCTCATTGACTGTACAGTACTTATCACTTGTTACAGCACAAGAAAACTTGAAATGTAATGAAATCTTACAGCACATGGTAGCTTGATAGACATTTCCCCAATGTGATTATATTCCTAAAAATTTACACTACATCATATTAATGCCATCTGAATAAAAAAGTGGAAGATGTTAGCTTTAAAGAGTGTATTTCTTTTTTTTTATTTCTATAGAAAATATGGAAAGTGTATTTTTATGAAGAACCAATTAAGAAGTATAGATTATATCCCCAAGACTGAAAAAAAAAAAAAAAACAACAAAAGTAATGGAGTAAAAATACAGGAAAAGTATTATAGTATATAAAAACTAAGTAGTAAAATATTTTGTAATTTTCTGAATCATATGATGTTTGTGATACTTGTTTTCCAAAATTTGTAATTTCTCTAATTAAATGTCTCAGTCTAAATATAATTTTGTAGCCGGGCGTGGTGGCCCACGCTTGTAATCCCAGCATTTGGGAGGCTGAGACCGGAGGATCCGGGTTCGCGGCTAGCCTCAGCTACCTAGTGAGGCACTCCGCAACTTAACGAGACCTGGTTTCAAAATAAAGAATATAAAGTAGGGCTGGGAGCCGGGCGTGGTGGTGCAGGCTTGTAATCCCAGCATTCGGGAGGCTGAGTCCGGAGGATCCGGGTTCGCGGCCAGCCTCAGCTACCTAGTGAGGCACTCTGCAACTTAGTGAGACTAGGTTTCAAAATAAAGAATAAAAAATAGGGCTGGGGGTATAGCTCGGAGGTAGAATGCCCCTGAGTTCAATCCCCAGTACCGCAAAAAAAAAAAAAAAAAAATAGGGCTGGGGGTGTAGCTCGGAGGTAGAATGCCTCTGAGTTCAATCCCTGGTACTGCAAAAATAAATAAATAAATAAATAAATAAATATAATTTTGTGCCCATTTTTAATTCATAATTTTGTAACTTTTTAAGATAAAAATATATTGCAGACCTTACAGGAAAAAAAATCCTCCTCTGTACAGGATCATAAACCTTTGGAATTTAGCCCTGGAGGGACAGGAAGGCTGTGTGTTAAGTTCTTATTTGTGAACTTCTCCTTAGATCTCTATGTGGCCCCTGGAGGGCACTGTTGTCCAATTGGGAAATAGCTTTTCTGTATATTAGAATCAACTCACAAAAGCCTTTCTTTCTCTCAGCTTAAATGCAAGTCAGGGAACAGATTTGTTTCAGGAATGAAAGCTTTGAGGCTGGGCAACCACCTGAGTCCTGCGAGTGAAGGGGCCAGGAGCTCAGCCTCGAGACCTCAGGAACTGGGTGTATTCTGTGAAGGCAAACAGCACAGAGAAAGTAGAGCCTTGGGAAGTGCCTTGTTCCTGCAGAGAGCTGAGTGGGCCTTTGTTTGCCATTTTGCAAAGAAAGGACCCTGGTTTCTGAAGGACAGCATCCCTATCCTAGAGAGTCAGGATTCTGGAGAGAATTGGGCTGCAGCATTCTCAACACGCTGGAGGAAGATACACACACACACACACACACACACACACACACACACACACACACACTTTTTTTTTTTTCTTATGGAGGAATCCAGGGCCTCACATATGGTAAGCCCACGCTCTACCACTGGGCTGCATCCCCAGCCCATGTTTCACCCTTCTAATTAATTTTCTCTAATACCTGTTGAGTAGCCGATAACAATTAGTGATTCTTTACTCACCTGTTCTTATTTTTTTGCACTATTCCTCACAGTGCCAGTAGTAAGCATTTGCATCTTTCTGTAGTGGACCATCTGGTGCTCAGTGTCTGCAGATAACTTCCTTTTCTACTTAGTGAAAATGCCAGAGTTCTCACTTTTCTCCTTATCTCCAAATCCATCAACAGTGGATTATTATTATTATTATTATTATTATTATTATTATTATTATTTTATAGTGTTGGGGAATGAACACAGGGCCTTGTGTGTGCTAGACAAGCACACTACCAGTGAGCTACACCCCCAGCTCAGAATTATTATTAATAAGAGTCTGGGGGAAGAGCACAAACTAAAAATTATTTTCATGTAAGCTTTTCAAAATAGTTATTTGTTCTTTTAAGACATTTAAAATAATCTATTGAAGCTGAAAAGCAAAATGCAAAAATAGCTAATAATCCACACTAAATAAAATATATTCAAATAAAATGATATGCATATATATGCATATATGCATGTATACACACACACACATATATATATATATATATATATATATATATATATATATATATATATTTGTGTATGTGTGTGGCACTGTGGATTGAACCTAGAGGCATTCTACCTCTGAACTATACCTCCTCTTCTTTTTATATTTTGTTTTAATGTAGGGTCTTGCTAGTTTGCTGAGAGACTCCCTACATTGCCGAGGCTATCCTATAACCTGAAATC